>JAGXCT010035494.1:0-34715 GCA_022495035.1 Philopotamus ludificatus | reverse complement strand
GTATGAATACCTAATTTCCCTACATTCGGAATATTTTCCAGCCTGATATGAAAACTATGGCCCGTCATAACATCCCGAATGATATATGCGGCCACATTAGCGAACCGTGCAGTCAACTTGCGAACACCGTGTGGGGCTCGCGAGCATGGCCGCCGGCCACATATGCACATGACGGTGTACATACAACATGCATCTACCCACAGCTTCCAGACACACATACACACGGCCGATACGAGAGAGCAAATATAAAGTATCCGCGGGCGGATTTAACGGCATTTGTTTCAAAATTTATTATAACCGGCGGACGTTCATTTTTCCACCGGCAGTAAATTTGATCGATCCGCGGATTACGCGGGATTCGTTTTGGCACAGTGCCATCCGATGCCCGCGCACACTCGATACAACTTTGTCCCGAGCACGTCCTCCACCGACTCACTATCAAATATGCATGAGGAGCTGAAGACACCGAGGGCCGTACCTGAGGCTAATCTGCCCTCGGCGAGCCAAATGAGTCTCGTCCTGATGGCTTTTGTACAGCGAGCATCGGTTGCCGACGATGTGTTCCAACCATCGCTTATGATATGAGTATGATTGCTTGGTGCAGCGTCTTAAATATTTTAATAACGATGCAGAAATGCTGAAGCTCATCTAAAATCTCTTAACGGAAAAGCTGCAGAAACCTTCATCATAAATATAATTTAAGATCAACGAGAAACGTTTTTAAAAAAATAAAACAATTGTAAATTCAATAATGCCTAACAAAACCCATTACTATTCCTCAACGGATATATGCAATATGGTTAAAATTACTTTATTCAAATAGAAAATATTACCATTTTCATTCGAGATGAATAAAACGGTTCAATAATATTTATCTTTATGCTTGAATATTTTATTTAATCATATGTATTTCTATAATCATTTCAATAATCCTAAAAGTACGTCCATTCACTTATGATACAATGTCTATATTATTATTTTTTTGGATTCACAACCACGCTCCAGAGTACAAAACACGCCTATCAAATCATATGCTATTCTCTGCACTCTTCGGCCATAAAGATAGATTAGATTTAAAAGCTGGATATCTAAAAAAGGCATAAAAGCACGTAATATCAAATTCCACTGTGTACGGTTCGTAATAAGAGACAAACATCAGTTGTTATGATGGAAAGAAAAACTAATCCGAAAAATTACAGCGCATTATTATTCGAGGCACACAGTACGGCCCATAAGACCATTACATATTGGACTTAATTCTAATTAACATTCAGCCCAAATTCGGCAGCTGCACCGCTCCAAAGGAATAAACGACTCGGAGACTCTGGCCTGCCCCATATAATAAAGTGATATAAATGCAGACGATTCTATTCCGATAAACTTTATTTATTGCAACTTGAAAATTTTTGCATTACACGCAAATAATAATAAAATCCAATATGTGTACTATAGTTTGCCAAAAAATTCTAGTTGTACATACATATAAATTAGATGTACGTTTTTAATAAAATGCGGTATTTTACATGGACAATAAAATGAAAAAATTAACACCATTACTTTTATGTATTATATAATAGAATTACGTTTAAATATAAGCTATTAAAATAGCAGTAGCTATGTTTAATATGATAATTTTATGAAAAATTAATAAATTAATAGTTATTTGTTCAAAATTATAATTATTTATCAACTTGTTAAAAAAATGTAATCAACTCATCGCATACGGGGCTCGTGGATTCCACGTCAAAAGCGTTTTTATGTATGTCCGGGGCGCGCTTATCACACGCTAGTCGACACTATGCTTTTGATCGGCTGTAACTTTTTTTATAGATATCTGATAGCAATATAGTTTTTATAAACTATCCAATAAATGCTGAATTTCAATAAAGTTAATTTTCGCCCTAATATAGTGATTAATAAAAGAGCTATGATTTTTATTGTAAAAAACGATATTTCACAAAATTTCGGCGAATAGTTTGACCGCGATTTGCCACATAGGCAATGTGTTAAAATATTATATTCGTCATATGGATGATATAGGTCAAGATAAGGATTTAAAAATACTTTAATCTTGGAAACAAAATTCTATTCTAAATTGTGTAGAATTTTTTTCTGCAACAAGGAAATGAAACAATCTAATTTAAATGCACTAGAAAGTAGTTGCAAGAAAAAATTGTATCACCAATAGAAGATGAAAACCGAAAAACATTTTCGGGGTATTGGAGGATAAGGATTTGATGACCTGAATATTCAAGATATCAAAGGAATGTGCATTTAACGTCGAAGAACTAGTCTAAATGTTAAATAGGCATACCATGATCAATTACTTAAAAAAACAGTTGCATGGAAGCAGCTACGTGTTGCAACAATATTTTTTTTTTTTAATTGACTAATTAATTGTAACATTTATTAATAAAAATGTATCCCATAATGGAATAACATTTGAAGCGTATGAAGGAGTTCAAAAATTCCTGGTCCTTATACCGAAATACGTAAAGATTTACACGCTAATAGCAGAAAATCGCTTACTACGCAGCTTTAAAGTAAAAGTCAAAGATACTCTTAGAGATAGTAGTTAAGCATACATAATTTAATTCATTTTATCCTTTATAATAGCTCAATAGCAAAAAAAACTCTACAATTCTTTTAAATAAATACTAATATTTATCTCATTATATTCACAACTGAAAATTTTTAACAAAAAAAAATGTTGCAATCCCTGTAATCAATTCTATAGAATATAAGAAAAAAGTTTTTGGATTATTAATTAAATTTACATCCTACAATCGTCCATTGTTAAAATTCGAGTCCATTTTCTGTCGATGTATAATTGGCATTAATAAACAATAGACTCAATAATTCCATTTAATGGATTTTTTTCATTGTCCAATCAGGATGAAACGTGGCAACACCAAATGGTCTGACGTAACTCTAAATTGGTTGTTTTGAATGAGTGACTAATTCGTACCTGATGGGAGGCCCTGCAGAAATGTAGGGGCTAGTTAATCAGTTTCAAGGGCAGAAGGGCGTCCATGCCGCAGTGGGCTGCAGCAGGGGGAGGCTCGTTGCCATGCAGTGCTCCATTCAAATGATATAAACACAAGTAGGCACGGGCTTAACCCTTCGGGGAGTCCAATATTTTTTAAATTCAAAGAAACATAATATCAAAGCCGCTTTATTAAAATAATCCATTGTAAAGCTGACGTGGCATGGGCTTAATGATGAAAGGGTAAAAAGACATCTATTTAAAAAGTCCATTGAATTAATTTGTATTGCAAAATTACTGGAATCGAATAAATTATATGATTTCAAAAATAATTATTTTGCATTTTTTACGTATTTCGTTTGCTTTAAAAATCGACACGTCTGTTTTATAGGTCTTTAGGGGTTGATTCGCGCTTATACTTATATATTCGCGAAATCACAACCGAACCCCTCAGTGTACGACAGAGATGCACTATAGAATTAATCCCTGAAATAGAAGGGGATGCCAAATATATGACCTTGAAATGGCTCCACGTGCCACGTTCAGGAAGCATACTTATAGGTGTTTTATTATATTTAGTACACAAGGGTTTCGATCACTCCAACCTATTTTATACCCCATGAGGGGGGTAGCGTCCCTTCTGTTCCAAGGTCATAACCTAAAAAATGTATAATATACGTATACAGTGCAATTATATTATTTTTATACGTAAATTATTAAAAATATATATTTATACATTAAAACTAAAAAAATTCATCTTGATTATATCTTCATTGCTGTGTTTACTAAATGTTCGCATTAAATCTGTGTTATATGTTAATGCCTGTTTTCTATATCGTCACTGAGTACAAAGATTACCGTTTTTCATGCTAATCCCATAACTCATGTTTGCAATTAACATTCATCCCAATTTATATAATCTCGTCGAGATAATATCGCTGTTTCGTATATCAGCATTTTAAAAGCATCATGTGACCATTAACCATAAAGACAATTTGGCGAATGGGTTTGGCAAAGTGGTACAACAATTCGCCAAGGTTGTCTGGGTTCCGCCCTTCCATCCCCCCCGCCCCGTCTAGGGTGGTAGCGTCGTCGAGATGCACCCGACGCATTATCGGTTGGGCCGCAACCAGTGATGCAACTTGACTTATTTGAACACACTGTGCCAATTTGTTTGTCTTGGGGACGCTCCGGCGCACTCTGACATCTGGCCCCGCGACGCTTTAATCAATATCTATCGAGACATGTGACGTATAGGCACGTATGTGGGCAAGCTATGCTAATGGCATGTAGCAGAAGGGTCGGTCCACATTGAAATATGGAGGCGTGCAGTTGGGGTGTGTCCTTGCATTTATCAGCATCCCCAAAACCACCCACCGGGGGATTTATTGATTGATGGCCCGGCGGCGAACAACACAACCTAGTGCAAGTCGGTGTGCGTCAGCCATTTCAGTGTTCAGCAAATGTGAAAAATCTAATTGTAACGAAAGAAAACACAGGATCTAAAATTCGCGGCGCAAACGTGTATTACAAGGTTAACAAGATCCTTCTACTATATTTTGTTGCTCCGTAGTTAAAATTTAGTCATTCCACCAACAGAAATATTTCATCCATCGTTAAATATAGTATTTTTGTTGCGCAATATTTTAAAATATAATATTTAAACTCGAGTAAACTCGAGTATTGACAAAACTAAATTAAAAGGGATGTTAATTGAACATTAACTGAATTAAACGATGCTTTATCAGGTTAAATCAGGCGCGTAGCTACCTTAACCCATCCCGTCACGGTGGCTCAAAAACAACCGCGTCATCCGAAGGGGTCAATCAGAGACCCCAAGCATTTCATATAAAAATATTAATGAATTCTTCATCTATATCTTAACATTAATTAGATATTTTGGATTTTCAACTAATCAATATGACACGTAGACGATACGCACACAGAGGTCTTCACATCGTACCGGATGCGAGCGATAAAAAACATCGCGCCCCTGATAACAGAAGCGAATATTGTTGTTTTTTTGTAATTGCAGACAATAAACGATAATAAAAAAGAAATACATATAAAAAAAAAGATCAGGGGATGCACAAACCATTGATTTTATGGCGGCTTGCGAACTGCTGGCAAAATCTGACGAACCTAATCAAGAATGTAGGAAATTTTCATCTCTTTATTTTTATTTTTTTTTTCACGCTGTAAAACTTTTTTATTTTGGACGATAAACGACAAAATATTTTTACTACGCGTTTTATTAATTTATACATACATACTTTTCTTGGACGAGATTTTTCTTTTTAGTTCGTCGGTTTTCGTTATACATCTTTTTTTTCAAACGGCTCTTTCTTCATATCAAGATTAGCAACATTTAGCTAAAGATTAAGGTCGTTTAGGCAAGGTTGCTAACAATTGATCAAACTTCAAAAATTTCCCGTCGCTCGATTTCTTTTTTCTTCATATGTATCAGCTTTTTAAATAAATGGCTTGAAATCTTATAATAACACAGCGAATAAATTAAAATTATTTTTCTACTAGTTGACGTCAATAATATTTATAATTGTAACTAAGTTAATAAGATTTTTTAATTACACATACTTCTCGAGTCGACACCTTCATGTCTGAGGATCGTGACTAATCTTGCCTGAAACTTCCCTGATTTTGGTTCTCCAGATCCCTCTGCAATCCACATCTCGCATCGCAGCTACTATCGTGGAGTCAGTGAAAGTCTTTTCTTGGTCGTTTCAGTGGATGGGCGCCTTGCCCTTTTTCCTACGTCCTTGTAAGTTACTAACCGCGACGAGCGGTTTTACAGGCTATCGTTTCTTCTAGCGATATGTTCAGAATTTCTCTTTATCTTTATTGTTCACAATTTCATTCAGGACAGACACGAATGTGTGTTAAGCTACCCTTGGCATTCTCACCAGGCATCCCCAGCACAACATATCAAAGACGTAAATTATTTTTTTTTAACTATTAGGGACTACTAAATATATTTTTTAAAAAAAAATGAGTGAAGTGGGCTTTGGCAACTTTGTATCAGAGCCAAAAATTTCTAGCAAACCCACTGGCTTGCGAGTTTTCTTCGTCATATATGATGTTTAAAATATGAACATACCGAAAGGGATGAAAGCCCAAGTAAAACTCCAAAAAAGATCATGGCTACCATATTTTATGATTCTCAATGGGTTTTTCCTAGCCGATATACCACATAAAATACCGCAGTGTGCTTGGTGATATTATGCACTATTAATGCACAAATTGAAGGATGCCATAAAAGAAAAACGTAGCGGAAAACTGTCTCGGGACGCGAGCTTATTGCAGGACAATGCACATTGCAGTTGCTTTGATGGCTGTAATTCAGCAATGTGGTCTCTGAAAATTAAATCACACACCTTACAGCCCGAGACAGTCTTAAGGGACAATTTATTATTTTTGAATTGAATTGGAAATAAAATTACAAGCGACGAAGAGGTAGTTTGATCATTTTAATACCATTTTAAGGACAAAAATGCTATAAAAATAGTTTTTATTAAATAATCTGTGTGCTTTGAAATATTGATTCGACTTTTTTATCACTTCTGCTCGAGCAATTGCAGTAACAGTGAAAAATTAGACATTATGAGAATTTTGGAAAAACTGCTACCATGCAATAAAAAAAATGTCAGAATCGTGATTGAAGCTTTTAAAACATTATATTAACAATATGAATGTGGAAGTAAAAACAATTATAGTTAATGCTATCGTATAATTTAATCTGAAAGTTGATAATGAAGAATTCACTTATATTTTGGAAAATTTAATAATAAGCTTTCACAAAACAACACTTGATAAGATTGAGAAAGAATAATTTACAGTAAAAATGAGCTAGATAGACTCGATGGCCTACCAAAAAAATATGTGGTTACAAAAAAATGTGTTTTTAAACAGATCAGTGATAGAATTTAAAAAAATACATACTGAGACTTATAGATCTTCGAAGATATGATACATTTTTATGAAATGTATAAAGAAAAGACAGCAGAAACTAACCTAGACTTGTTTATATTATAGAAAAATGGTAGGGGTCACCAATGGTATATGTCTATTATTATTAATATTTTTTTATGAAATTTGACTTACGGTCAAGCTGGCGGAAAGGTGTCATCGCAAATTGAAAGCTGACTACATTAAGAAATAAAAATTATTATTTTGCCATTAGGCCGTAAAATTTTTTGGATCATTTTACTTCCGCTCGAGGTTAAGTCTGAGATTTTTTACACTCAGATTATAATCTTTATAAACAAAGATCATAATCATTTATGATTTTTCATATCATTATTGCTGTGAATGCTTTACAATTCGAATTACAAAATTTGTATTTAAAAGTTAATCATATTCGAATGAAAAATTTAATTTTGTTAAAATGAAAAGGCTGAATGTTTCTCATAATCCATCGCTCAATTCCTTTTTTTCATTACCAAGATTTTCATGTTTTCTGATTTTTTTTATACGAGTGCTAGCTTTTATTTAATTTTTCGCCCGTATAATTTTAACTATTCACGTATATCATGAGTATAATTGTTATACGAAATATTTTAATATCAGGAATACTAAACCTTCACTTTAATCGAAACTTATTTTTTAATCTAGGCGATTTATCATATACTTAATTTTAAGGCGAGTTTGATTATATGTTTTATTTTTTTTTTAGGATATGTGTAGGGATTTATAAAGGAAAGATATAAATATTTTTTAATAATTTATTGCCATTACATTAATAATGGATAAATCAAATATAATATAATAAAGGTAATAATAATTATTTTCATCAAAGGTAATTAAATTACATATCATAGTAGTTTGTATTACAAGTAAAGTATGTGTAGCAGGTAAAATGCAATTTACCATCATATAATGTTCAACGGGTTAATTGAAGCCACAATGAAAGATAATCGATTACAATAAAGATACAAGAAGATAAAAGTGAGTAATAATAAAACAAAAAAATGTGTTTTATACCTAACATAATAATAACATGAGTGCAAAAAATGCTAAAACATACATTTTTATAATCAAAACGTATTTTTTTTACTTTTCAAATTGAAAAAATAATTAAACAAAAATCACATTGTAAAATTTTACACAATAACCGACGGCACAAAAGAAATTTTAATTATACATATAATTAAACATTTACATGTAAATTAATTTACAAACTATTTTATAATAAAATATAATTAAACTAAATAAAATTACAAAATGTAAGCTGTATATAAATTGCTGAAATTAAGTGAGTTTATATGTAATAAGCATATTTAAAAAAATGTACAATTAAAATTCAGAGAAAACTTTTAATCCTATATAAAAAAAAACACCACAGTTTCAAAATCTGATAATATTTCCCTTATACAATAGATTTAATTGCTCAAAATGTTTTATTGAATAGCAAGCTACATGTTTTTGAGAGACTTGCCAGATTTTGGAACTATACAACAATAATATTTTCACTCATTTTTTTCATCAATTAACTAAAATCAATTTATTGATACACACGTGGCCCGCTTTGTTACAGAGTTCAACTATAACAATCTACTGAACCGACGAAACAAATAAACAATTTGCGACAGCCCTGTCGAACAGCCAGGGCCGCCCCTCGTTCAAATAGTAACAAGATCAAATTAAAAACAAAATTTCACTAAATATAACAAGAAAATTTATTTGTACTTTAAGGAGACGTATAAATGTGAAGCGACTAGTTTTTTTTTCATATTGTTTTTTTGCGAAGATCGTTAATAACATAAGCACTGCAAAAATGCAAAGTTTGATGATCTCTTTCCAAAAAACCATCCATAATTTCTTTAATCATAGGGTCATTCAAATATAACGTGTAAGTAGATTGCATTTAATACATTTTAACGAAATATAAACATGTATAAGAAAAATCAAATAATTGATAGTTAATCGTCATCTTTGGGTGCTACGATTTTGAGAGATTTATCTTCAGATTCCCTCCATATGACGAAAGGAAAATGTATACCGATCAAAACAAATTATAGGAAAACATCTTAAGCGGGACTGAAACGTGACAAAAGTCGTTGGGAAAATTTCAGTTATCTTTTTACCCACTACACAGCATGATATCTTCTTCCGCTATTATTAAAATGCTTATATGAAAAATTAAACAATTTACGTAAATCTTACATAAGTTTTTCTTTAAATTAGTATGTCACAACACCAAGCTGGTATAAAAAGATTAAGCCTAAACTACTTGCGAAAAACTCTTTATAAGAGCGTTTTTTACTTACTCACTAGTTTTCCCGATTTTTTTTTTGAAAACCACGTATGAAAATTTATGAAACAATGCTTAAAAATTAAAACTTACTCACTACTTCCAGACTTAATGATTTTACAAAACAACGAATCGACCATCAAAATATATCTCTCAACTTTTCCAATCTCGAAATCTACCCAACAAGTAGAATATACAAATTCTCGCAAATCAACGAAGAAAAATATTGTTTTTTTTTTTATTATTATTACTTTTAAAGATATACTTAAATAGATTTTCACATGACAAAATCCACTTAATTATATATGCAAAAATTTTGAAAATAGACCAACGTTTCTCAATTCAAGCCACTCCCAAAAATTCCGCATTTGCAATTCCATACGCATCGACATTCAATTTACAAAAATATAAATATTCGCAATCAATAATTTTCTCGAAAATTAAACCTAGTGTACTTCGTGCTCTTAAACTTACGATTAAACGCAAGGCTTATCATACAACTCCAAAGAATGCAAGTGCAGGGGATATTTAATGCAAATTTTATTCATATACGTATACTTTATTGCAAATTAAGTCGTTCCCTATGCACTCGCAACTAGCCAACTACGATAATACTATATACTATACACTCTTAAGCAAAGTTATCAAAATAAAAACATTTTAAATGCATTTTATAACAACTTTTAAAAGACTTACAATATTTTTCACGTTTATTGCCTATTTTTTTCAGAAAAAAGGCAGGTCCGCCCCAAAAGCACTTGATTCATCAATACAATTATTTTCAAAAATATTCGACCCTTATTCTCGATTTTTTTACGCGGTACAAAACAGTACAATTTATACATCTCAGAACTAGAAGTAGGTTTCGGCAGCATTGTTATGTTTAATTATAAAAATCGTATTTTTTTTTTAAATATATATCATATATGTAAACATTGTATAATTATTAAAAAAGTGTTTAATCCTAATTCTTTAAGGATTTAATAATATAAAAATCTACGATACAAATATTTACGAAAAACATTCACACAAAACACGTTCACTTATCAACTATATGCAATTTATTGAGTAACATTGATTTTATTATAAAAATTGAGTCATGATTTGAGCTCAATATTATCAAACAAAAATGATGTTTTTGTGCTTCATCGAGTGACAGAGGCGTATCGATACACTTCTGTATTAATTAGATAAGCCTCGTTACATATATATATATATGTACGAAATAAGACATCAATTGATTATTTTAATTACAACACGTATGATTATCATTTTTCTTCGACTTAAAAATATTTTTTTTAGTATAAAAAGGTTTTATAGCCTATCGAAATCGACACAATTATTAAATTAGCAATTAAATTCACATTAAATTAAATACTAAATGCTTATTTATAATATATATCGCTTTAGGATACACGATTTTACCTCTTTTTAGTATTGAAAAAATTCTGAGAATAACTTTTTATTTTTATGCGACATCTACTTATGCTATACATATTCGGTAATTGTCAAAGAAATGCACTTATTTATTACACAGAAATACACAGCTATCGTATAAAAAATTATGACACTCTTACCCTGATTTACCCCGCGTTTTACATACAAATTTTTATATCAAATTAAGATTAGTATCGCAATTAGCCGTAAGATCACAAATTTAATTCAAAAGCGGTGAAAAAATAATTTAGTCTCGACTGAAATACACTTTTCACAATATCAGTAATATTTGTTTTAACAAATTCTTATATAACCAGCCTTTCGTGTATCTACGATTTTTTTTATTACGTTTTACAATTACACCGATAAATTGATTACAAAAATTACACGAATTTTTCGACACTTAAACTGCCATTTATGATTATTTTTCTTTACAAAATATCGAATCGCTTAAATACAAGTACAAAAAATGTTATTGCGCAAGGCCAATCGTAATTTCTAAAAGGATTTATTAAGAGGAGGGTCTATATATTTTTTTTCGACATCATATGTCTCGAGAAGCTGCCTAAACATATGCATCTTATTTTTTTATTTTTATATTATTATAAATTAATGATTTTATGGCGTGATGAATACAAAATGATCAAAATGTTTGTGCGATAAATGCAAAAGGCACACAATAATTAATTATTCGCTCATTAACTGAATGATAGAACCGCTCCTCTCCTCTTAATTACTTATTGCAATTTTTTCCTCAACGAATATTGCGTATCAAAATATATGTAGATAGATATATCAATAAAAAATACTAAAAATTCTATTATCAAAATCGTTTCTTCCCCTTACAACCCCCCTAGTATACTATACGATAGTCTAAAGCGTTTTATTGATTTTTTTTAAGTCAAGACAATTTTTATACCCCCATCATTTTTAAAGTACGTGTACTGTTAATCCTATTTAATTATAATAATTAAAAAAGAAATTAAACGCGGGATAGATTTCATAATTAACTTATCTTAGAGACCAATCTTGGTCCTCTTACCAGCCTTACACCTAACCCAATATAATAATGCTTTAAAATGTTGATAATACAAGATCGCGTGTACATTTTTTTAAAGATGTATATTATTATTTTTATGATGAAAGATCGAGTCCATTAAAATAAAATACATAGGTTTGAAGCTATTTTCATAATAAATTCGCACATACATTTCGCACATTCACACATTACACGTTTAAAAAAAGCTATTAGGAATGGAAAATATTTTTAGTAGGAATTATAAATATAAACTAATATATTGTAACGATTAAAATTATTTTCTTTTTGAAAATAAAACCTGAAAACGTCATAAATACTTTAATTTTTTATAATAAAATAAATGCCTTCGTCAAAAGCGTTTTTTATACTGTTGTAATTTACTAATGGATATGTACAATTTGTATTTTTAAGAAAAAATTAAAAAGACTACACTGTCCCATTGATCGGACTCGAAAATGCTCAAAAAAAAAAGACTAAAAGAAAAGCCTTCTTAAAAGAGGGGGTAAAATATTACGAGACCAGAATCAGAATAATATAAGTTGTATAATAATAAAAACTATACAAACTATAAAAGCAAGTAAATTACCATATTATTTAAAAAATGAAATTTTTTACGTTTTATTATTTTTATTTTATTATTTGATGATATTAGGACAGTGTGGCCTTTTTTTAATTTTGAAAACAAATGCGAATTTTGCCTCTAGACATTACGATAACAAAACTTATACTTTTCGGCTAAAATGGATTAAATATCATAAAATGTTATTGAATATAAACGGTTACCTACTTTCCTTTCAACAATTATTTATAGGTTATCTTGATATATGATTAAATTTTATATTATAAAATTTGCAAAAGTAACAAATTTTTCTTTTGTACTTTAAGCCATTTACTAAACTACCTCCCACATTTAACGGTTATAAACGTAAAAAAGAAAATGTCCATAAAGTTTCAACAAATAAAATATGTCAACAGAGAAAATAAACATCTTTTAAAAAAAACGATAAATGAAAATATGAACTGGAAAAATTTCGTTATTTTTTTTTTAAGAAAACTAATTTTTAATATGAATTGTTACTAAAATACAATAAACGTAACTGGAAAAAATACGCAATAAAATTTTCACATTTCAAGAAAATTCGAATCGTATCTCTCAATTAGATTTAGGTGATATATTGGAACTTTAAATTTTTAAATAACATAATAAATCGATAAGGAAATAATCGATAATAATTGTTTAGGATTCGAATATAAAAAACGTATTTAATTTATCTAAATTCAATATAATATAAATTAATATTTAATAAAAATTCACTAACGCAATATTGAAAACAGATTATAAGCTTTTAAATATTTTTTTAAACCGCTTTCGTGAAAAACTGTTTAGTAAGTTTTATTTGTTTAACTTTTGTACATTGGGTTACTAGATCCAAAGGCGTCGTCGACTGTTTTTTTGGTTTTATATAATTTGTATTTCCTATATTTTATTATTTTAAATTTTAAATATCTTCAGGTAAATGTAGATTTGATAATCTGATATAATTTAGAAAACATTTGCTTTGTACTGGTGAAATAAAAATAATAGAGGAATATTTTAATTATACTAATTTTCATCTTGTAAATAAAGATAAAGCAAACGTCGATTTGATTCGATATATTGACTATATCAAATTAAATATATTTATTAAGACCAGATGCACACAATTGTACCATCATCAAAAAAAATCTATACAGGTAACCCAGTTTATATATAACACAATAAGATATGATATAAACATTTTGTTAAAATTAAGAAAAATTCTCTATATAATTTTGAGTGATGGTTGAGGTATGTGGCATTATATTTAAATAGTGGTCGAAATAATTTTATTTACTTTAATTTATTCAATTATAACTGTTAATATTTTATGTATTTTTTTTATATTGAGGTAAATGTAGGTATTTCAATTATAAATGTACATCATTATAAGGGTTTGTGTTTTTTTTTATTTAAATATTGCATTTAACTATTTTACTATATGTACACACTCGTATATTTAAACTGAAAAATAGTTTTGGCAACTGAAAGTCAAGCATTCTAAAGTGTTTCAAGAAGAAAGTCACTCTCATTCATCGCTCTGTACAGTGGGGGGACGCATATACCGCAAATGGGAGCAGAATCCGTCTGCAAATTTTTATGTTAACACTTAACATTTAACCGTTTTGATATGCAGATTATATTGTGATGATTCGATAAAAATTATATTCATAAAATCCGCATAACACTGACCGATTCGCTGTTCATCTTTATATTCATTTGTACGTGACCTTCATCAGATGAACTCTGCTTTTTTAAAATAAAATAAATAAATCATTTTTTTTATATAAAAATTCACGAGTTTTTTTTTTATATAAATACGTATTTATATAAAATTTAATAATAATATACAAATAATCGCGTCGAAATGATTAAACAAAAATTAACATTAATAATATAAATAAGCGAATCGGCCAGCGTAATGTACTTCAAGATAATTTAATTATTAGAGATATATAGACATCAAACACAACTTCTCGAATATTCTTATTTTTTTTTAAATTTTATTTAAATGATTTATATCTATGCTATATACCATTTATGAAGAAAATTTGACACATTTCGGAATATATTATTTTACCAATGTCAATAACATTGATAAAATTGAAAATTAGGATAACTTTGTATATTATTAAAATACCGGCATTGCTCTAATTTCGTGTGTCGCCGATATTTCAATAAAAATGCGAATTTATTATTTCAGATAATTTTTTTGGGATAAGCAACGATAAAGAAAATTTTTCAACAGATGATTCCAGTGCATCTGCCGTGATTTCCAAATAATGTCTAAATGTTTTCAAGCTGCCTTCGAATGTGTTGTCGATCTCTACACCACGCTTTCTAATTTCTTAAAATTAATTCTTAATCTAAAAATATTCTCGGGCTCGTTTTTAGCAATCCCCTAAGTATATATTTATATATACGTATAAAAATGTTCAAATATATATTTATATCGACAAAAACCACTACAAATATTAGAATAGGACTTAATTTTTTATTTGGCATTCCCTGTCATCCGCGCGTCCATCTTATTATAAAAGAAAATATCGCCCTACATCAGAAAGTCTAATAATACAATTTTAATTTTATATCACTTGGAATCACTCTGTTGCTAAATTTTAAATACGATATAAAAAATCTTATATATTTATATGTATATATATTTATGTCCTTAATGTTACAATCAATATATAAAAAAGACTTACCTTCTAAATTCAATAAAAGATGTTTTTGATTTTAAGCAAATATCGATAAACCTTTTCGAAAAAATATTGTTTTTAGTCTTTACAATTTCAGTTGTTACAATGTGTTTATTTATAATTATATTGGCTGTATTTTAACCTATTTTTTTTCACTTTTCGATATAAAAATTTTTCGCGATATTGAGCTATACAGATTCCACACAGCCTGATTCGTCTACGCCCGTGAAGTATTTTATTATTCGGTTACACGTTACTTATTTATACTTATTATCACGTACAGCTAGTTTTTTAAATGTAATAAACATTTATCGTATTAAAATATAAAAATATTCACATTTAAAGTAAAAATAAAAGAGCATACGATATGTTAACTCTTGCCATAAACCACATTATTTCAGGTAAAAGAACAAAAGTGATTTAATTTACAAGAAAAAATGAAGTATGTAAATAATAATCATAATAATGATAATAATAATAATAATAATAATAAAACAACAGATATAATCTAGAAATGCTTAAAAAACGTAAACAAAAATACTTTTTACATTTAACACATACAATTGACTAAAGAAGATTTAAAATACAACTAAGATAAAGTTTTACATATAAAAATGCTATATTCGAAATATTCAAATAATTAATGATATCTGTTTTATCTAAAAAAAAATATTTCTAATAAAAATAACCACTCAATTCTCGATTTTAATTAAGAAAAGCTCGAAATTTACAGCGAAAGCGATAATTTAATTAAACGGAAAAAATAACTAGGCAATTTGGTTCAAATAATGAATGAATTCGTTCGAAAAGAGCTGAAGACACGGACCGCTGGACGGGATCGGCGACGGCAGCTTGTACGTATCGGAAGCCTTGATCCCGAGCGATATGTCGTCCTCGGTGTGCCATACGGATTTCGATAGGGAATTATTGTTCGCGAAGACGTTTTCGGTGGCCTTTGACCATATGGAATTGTTCAGCGTGTACTTTTCGGCCGTGTTTAAGTTGAGGAGCGAGAAGGTATCGACCAGACTGGACGCGTTCGTCGAGAGGTTGGGGTGCTTCTTAGCAGAGCTCGTCTTGGGGGCTACCTGATTCGAGAGCGGTACACCGTTGTTGTTGTTACTTGAGATCAATCCGGCGTATTTGTCGGTTCCGCTCTTGGAGAAGTCGAAGGCGCTCTTGGCGGCGGCCAGCGAGGTGTTGACGACGGGCCTGGGGGCGCGGGCTGGGCTGGCGCGGCGCGGCAGCAGGTGCGCGGGGGCGAAGAGGTCGCCGACGGAGCCGACGCTGCCCGGCGAGCCGCTGGAGGACGAGGGCGAGATCCTCGGAAGACTGGTCGAAGAGTGAGGAGGTGAAGGGGCCAGGCGGACGGACTCCGCCGGGCGGGCCGCGTGTTATGGCCACTGTTGGTATATCGGATACTGCTGTTTGGAGAAGCAGTAGGCCAGAGGCTTCACGAAGTGGGTGTCGACGGCGCGGCAGTGAGGACAGGTCACTGGGTGGCTGTAGTCCGAGTAAAAGTTCAGTCTTTGCTGCGGCAGGAGCAACGGCTTGTAGCAATTGTTACACTGTAGACAAAAGAAATATAATTATAGCGCCAATTAAATATGGAAAGATGGAATCGATCGATCGATTGCATACCTTGAGCCTTTCTGTGCAGCACGGTGTAGCCATGAAGAGATGTCAGGAATACATCGTGCCCAGCACGAGGGAAGATCCGTCCCATTTTTGAGTGCAGAATCGGCAACGGATCGTCTTCTCTGGTGGACAACGCTCCAGGCAGCCCATGCAGACGCAAGTCAGATATTGAATGCGCGATTCGACTTTGACCTAATAAATAATAATAATAAATATTGTTTAGAATATGTCAAAATGATCATATATTCTTCGAGTTCTGTATTGGTTGTCCCTTTGGATACGAATGAGTGGATGATGTGTCGAATATTGAGGTTCCATGTACAGACAGTTCTCGACATAGGACCATTCGCACTTTGGACGAAACAATTATTTTTTTTCGTTTTTGACAAATACTCCCCGAGTGCGTCATTGACATTTAACTTTACGACATTTAAACACCACGAGTGGGTCGACTTCTCACATAAATTTACGTATTAACACTTTGCAGTCCGGAGGACTCGTATGCGAGTCCTCCGGGCGCCAGAGCAGCGGTCCGGGGGACTCGTATGCGAGTCCTCGCAGCGCCCAGAGCAACGGTCCGGCCGACTCGCATTTAAGTCCTCGTGGAGACAGAGCAGCGGTCCAGGGACGCACATACGACCCCTTATTAGTAATTAGTAATTTAGAGTCTTTTTTTTTCTTATATACAAGTTTTTATATAAAAAAAAAATTCTTAGCAATTAGTAAATTTTTTTCCCCGAAATCGCCCGGCTTCAGCGAAAAGTACCGCGCGAAATCGCCCGGACTGTAACGTGTTAAAAATAACTTTTATTATATTATTAATTCTTGAGAATGTTTCAGGCCATAACTCCACACTTAGCGGAATAACAACCAAATGGAAAAGTGGAGTATATACACAAGCATTTAACAGCCGATGAATCAAGGATGTTTTTGATCTTTCTTGAATAACTCTATAATATAAACCCTTTTTCTAATTGTCTAAAGAAAGTTATTGATGATGATATTGACTTGAAATGCTTGGGGTCTATTTTTCATTATAAATAGACCCCTTCGGACGACGCGGTTGGTCTTGAGCCGCCACGACGGATCGGTTAAACAACAATTACATTAAAAGGTTTTAAAAAGAAACTCTATATAAACATTAATTTATTTTAGGAATATGAATTATGATAGAAACAATGAAGATATTAGCCAATATTGTTGTAGCCAATTAGCTAATCCAACTTCCTCCAGAAATTGACAATTAAACTTTAAGAATATTGAAGAACTCACAAATCAAGACTAAATTGAGATAAATACGAGTAAAAACAGCTTAACACGTGAGTCGAAAACTGACTGTTAAAACAAAATAAATAGTAGCATATATTAATTACCTCAACAGCTCCTTTGGTGTGTTGACGTGGACTCAGGAAGAATGTTCCATCGACCAACGGATAACGATCAAACACGTACATAATTTCATCGCATAGGGCGCAGTTGATCTTGGATTTGTGTTGGCCAGCGAGAGTGGACAGGATGAAGCAACGCGTATCGTCATTGCCATGGTTTCCTTCGTCTTCCATCTAGAACAAAAAATAAAAAAATAGTTATTCGATGACACGATTAAAACATTTCAATCGACGCATATTAAATCGAGTTGTATATCTTGCATAATATACATAGGTAGAAAGTGAAAGTTTATGGCAGCCATCAAACAACCCTCCATACACAGTTGACCGGTGGCGATTATGGTGAATGGGTTGGGTATGGGGGTTGATACACGTGCCAAGCCAGTTCCAGACATACTGCATGGTTGCATTGTTCAGCATTAATATTGCAGTTGGCAATCTGCTCTATTTGCTTCGAGTTAAAAAGGAGTATAATGTAATTAGTTGCCTGATAGTGCGGAATAAATTTCATGGACGGGAGTCTGCGTCAATTTGCGGGTATAATAAGCGAACTGATCGTATTTCAACAAAAAAATATAGATAAACGCGTATCCGATAATAAAGATTATGCGAAGCCTCAGAGTGCAAAGAGGCCTTGGAAGTGTTGGAGAGTTAAAGTTTTAAAACGTATATACATACTAATTTTAAAAACGTGTAAATTAAGATGCTGTTGTTTTATTATTAAAAACAAATAAAAAGCGAAAGTTTCGCAGACTGTAAGATATGCTAGTGTTTATGCAAACTTTGAATAAACAAGTAAGCCAGCATATATCCTGGAAATGTTGTGCAACAGCTTTTGTGAATGGCTTCTGTCAAAGGTGAACATTAAAATAATAAAACTGCAAAGAGTCTTTGCGTTGCATTTACATCTTTAAGTATGAAAGAGAACTCAAAAGAGACGACTCGTATACAGTATAGAAGAGCTCTCTTCAGTTTTCTACGACTCTTGAATAGCAGTAGCAAACAAAATAAAAAAAGCTTTAAAAAATAAATAAATTAAAATGATACGCGTGTAAATGGATAAGGCTAATGTGCATCTTTGGATTCTCTTACAATACATTATTAACAAGTTTATTCTCGTATATCATATAACAAGTACACCTGGTGCCAGGACAACTTCGAGGCTGAGTTTCCAATACAGAAAACTTTTGCCACTCTCACTTCGCTCCGATAGAATATCTAATGTGATAAAACTTTATATAAACAAGTATTGAACAAACATAAATATTTATAAGTGTGTTTGGTTCAAAGCCCTTTTTATATATTTTTATGGAATACCAATCAATTCATCATTCAAACATTTCCTGTCAGGCACTTTCATTAAAAGAAATTGCAATAATTACGTTTTCGCCATGGAAAATCCGATTAATGATTAATTGGGCAACAAAATCGCGTTATGAATTTTTAATTCAATCACCCAGCGCTTGCCAAAAGCTTGAATGAAAACAATTTCGCGATCCCGTCTTTAGAAAATAAATAAAAAATTGTAAACACCATCTCTTTGACCACGCCCCTATAATCTGGTTTCTAATCAAACCCCCGAACGCCACAGGGTTTTAATTTCTTTTTCCAACCCTCGGTAATGATTTTTTCGGGGGTTGCCGTCGTATCTTGCCGTGAGTCAATCTGCCGATGCAATTTATATTAAAATTGCTACGAAAACACAATAGGACCCGTGCAAAAAATAACCGTAACAAAATCATGAATAATTTATAAAAGGATCTGTATATTATATTATGATCGTGGAAATGTTAATCTTGACATATCACGATTAGCATTTTGTCTCGAGGATCTAACCGCACGATTTGTGTCATTATATATTAAATGTTTCAATATTTTTGCTTATGTGCATTGTTAGAACGGATATGGTCCCCGAGGCGTCCTCGGCTACTTCTTCGTCTGCTCTCTTCGGGGGCAAGAGAGCCAGCCACTCATAGTTTGCAAAGTTTAATGAAGCAACCGAAACTGTAACTAGTCTAGCTGCCTAGTTAAATAAAATAATTTACTCGTTTACTGCGAAACAAGATTCGCTCCAAGAAGAAACGGGACTAACAAAAAAGGAAGGCGAATCCGCTCCCGGGTCGCCCGAACGGAATAAATAATGCGAACCAGACGCCACTAGTACCGGCAAACTTTGCTTATTTAAAACGATGTACGTGCAGAATCTGAAATGCGAAATTAGAAAAAAAAAGAAAATCGCTAATGATAAACGATGCTCCAGAAAATTTGTGGGACGTCTTTTGATGTGGAGTGGATGGAGTTGCTTATTTTGAATGGGCGGCCCACATCATTAAGGTTTGAAACCTCAATGGATTGTTAAAGCGAGTCGTTTTGCGGAAGTGGTGAATTGCGGGGGTGGCGAACGCCGAGGGGATATTATTCCCGACACATAATGTCGCCATCGAAAAGTTTTATTAATACACATCTTGGCTCCCCCGACGCGTTAACTGTTAATGAGATCATTAGGTGTTGAAGAGGCCCGAGTGGTTTTGGCGTGAACGTGCCGAGATGAAAACTCCTCAACCACCAACCGTCCCGGCCGCGTCATCGCAGTGCAACCAATTTATTACTTGGGCGACAGAGTGTTAACAACTTTGCCGCCAGTCTCGCGTTTCTAGTTCACCGAAAACAAGTGGAGGGGTGTTAGATGGGGCGGTTGCGGTCGACAAGACTTGTGCTGACACGGAATATGAGATTCAATTGACTGATCTCGAAACGTGTTGGAAGACGACGTCGCGAGAACATCTCTCGCACGTGTAAGTTAGTAACATCTTACAGCTAAACGCAACACCGCGGATAAGCGACGTGTAAAATTTTACTTTAGTATATTTAACACGCTAAGTATACTGCAACCTCTATATAACACAGTTGATGAATTGTGGCATATTTTTGTTCAACAGGATTTAAATAAAATCGTTCGGGAAGAAAAATACTGCGCGTACACGCTCAGTAATAATAGAAAAGATGGAAAGGGCTTTTATGATATTATCTGCAAAGATAAAAACATTATTGAAGAGAGCACTAAAAATGTATGATCATTTCGAACTGAACAATCGTCAGCTAAAGATCAACAATCATCTCACAATTTCCCTACTAATAGAGGATGGTTTGAAAATTTTAAGAAGCGATTCTCACTGCATAGTATAAAAATTTGTGGAGAAACTGAGTCGCCTAACATAAAATTTGCCAAAAAAATAAAATAATAGGAGACAATTACTTATTACAGAATTGTTAAAGACTAAATATAAAAATACTGTCCTGATGATGAATGAATCATCTATTATAATGTAAATATGTAAATGTAAGAATGTAAAGACTATTGTATAAATTACAATCCTCGTATAACACGGATTTGCATTACACGACTTTATTATGACGTCGTTTTAACGACTAGAAATTCTATATCCTTCTCAGATATAGAATTTCCACAGTACAAATTTAAATTTATGATGAGATTCAAACCTGGATACGATATTCATGCATCGAACGGTTTCGCCGACCTCACGAAGAAGTTTAAACAAAACACGACTGTTTAGTTGAAACTTTCGGGCATCCACATCTCCGTCTGAAACCGCCCGGATGGGCACATCCATTCACAACAAGAATCCCCATTCGTCTGGGGGGGAACGAAGTGGCAAAAACCAAAATATAAAGTATGTAGCCGCTAGTGGAAACGGCTCGAAAAGTTTCGCCGATAGCAATAATGACACGTAACGGAAAAGTTGGTGGTATTTTTGCATTCAGACATTCGGCGGATAATTTGGGCGGACCGCAGACATGTCTGGGGGGTGGTGGTGGCGGTGGGGGCGGCCGTGGAGGCAACGGGGAGCGATCGGCGGTGGGTGGTGGGCGATGGGGTTGAGGCGGCGGTGGTGCGTTCGCCGCCGAACTGCGACAATACCGCGCACTGAATGCAATTACACACGAAATTTACATATTATCGCCAAAGTTTTAACCCGCGAAATGTCGCAACGCGCACATAGAGGACACGTCTGGCCATCGCCGGCAGGGATAGAGCGTCGGGGGAGGGGGTAAAACTGCTAAATATTCCGAATTTTGTACTGCGAGCCGATGTTAATTATACGCGATAACACTGCGAAGTCGGCTTAATCCCCCTACTCTCCAAATTTATGAGTAAGAAGTTATATGTAATAAGGAACATGCTAAAAATCGCAGAGAAAGCACCTGAGGCTAATTGCAATGTGCTGTAAATCTCTTCATTTAAATTACAAACGTCCGTATCAGTAATCGTTAAACTTGAATCAATTGTAAATTTTATCGAGTTGACACAGCTGTAGACTTTAAAAAATAAGATAAACAAGATACATCATAATTCGCATAATGTTTGTTAATGCATTCGGTAGATGTCTCTAGAATTTTCCTGACTCGCTCTTCATTACGACTGCACATTTTTTGCTCAATTTATTGTAAAATACTTTTTAGCTAATTTGGTATTTTTTATTAACTTTATTCTAGAAGAGATACAATTATTATTATACAGGTAAATTGTTTCCTTTAAGTATGAAAGAAAAATTTAACCTGGAGCGCTAATAATTGTGCCATTGCTCAGTACAAAGCACACTTGGTAAGAAGACCCAGGAGAAGTCGGAGAAACCCCAAAGAATAAGTCTAACCAATATGAAATTATTTAGAAGCCAATAGTGATCACAGCTAAATAAAAAAATATAAATTGATCAACTAGCAACGTCGTACTATTGCTTTTTATGCGCAATATGTTAAAATATTCGAGGAAACTCTTCTTTATGGATTCGAAACCTCAACTATCTAATCAAATATTTTATGGAGAATTCGATATAAAGAGGTAGGAATTAATTTATGTAAAATTTCACCAAGAGTTGATGTTGCATTCCATTGAGAGAAAAAAATGCTAGGAAAGAAGGATCATTTTATTATGATACTTGCAAGAGTATATTGCCTTCATCCTGGAAAATGCTTCAAAAAATTTCTAACAATAACTAACACGTAACAGATTTTAATGGAAAAAATACATAAGCCTTTTATTATTTTTTTTAACATAAACATTATCCAAAAATTTCACTGGCTAAAGCCAGTTTAAAAAAAATACTTTGGACTTAAAAATTGTAATGAATATCATCATTGAACTAAAACCGATTCGCAATTTGATTGAGAGTTAAGGTACAGATTGGCTAATAATTGATGCATTTATTTATGACTACAATATATTTATTAAATAAATACTCCATTATTTGATACGATCGGTATTTTTATCAGTATTTTTTGCTACGCATTAAATTGAAGTACCTATTTTAGTAAACTTGAATTAAGTCATATATTTTTTTATGATCTTATTGTTATTCGATGTAATCTTAACATATTTATTACCACAGCGATTTGTGCATCTACGCAATATGGCAAGTAATCTGAATCGATAGCAAATTATATCACAAAAATATATTGTATTTAAGATTCAAATATATCAACAAGTTATATTATATTTAAGACAAACAACACGTATGTCTACTTTCACTCCCTATTTACTTTCTCTGGGCCAAAGGGAACATTTTTATGTAGCATGTCCTGACTTTTATTCGTCCATTAGGGAGCTAAGCCATGGGCGTCCAAGTGCATGTACGCTGCGGTCCCGGGCCGGCAGCATCCGGCACGTTCCCACCGCCATCTGCCCGGGACAAACTTTCGCCAATGTAACTGTTTTAATTTCGTTTAACATCGAATTGGCACTTTTACAGTCTGGGACGGTTACACTGTTTGCAAACTCGTTCCGGCGAACCGAGAAGATCAGATAAAAACAAGGGGGACTCTCCTCAGGTGTAATTCAATTTCAAGTTTTTCGGGCGCGAGGAGGTCCTGCTGTTTGTTCTGCAAATCGCGGGCGGCGGATCTCTCACCTCATTAGTGAAAATAGGATTACTTGCGGAAAGGGTGACGGCGATGCGGGGGCAGAATTCACCCCAAAAAATCTTAAAAAAGTTTTCGTGTCAAATTGGAGGGTCGCTGATTTTCGATCTACTACAAAATATGAATAAAACGTAATAAATTGCATCCGCACGCTACATATTTGTGCCATCATCCGCTTCATGCAGACCATTTTTACTATAATTGTGGCCATTTGCAGAGAAGACTGTGTTCACCCCGTGTTTCTCGCGATTTAGCGTTAATTTATGCAAATATGGCGCGAGAGATCTCCCGAGCTAAATTCGGGCGCTCTAGCAAACAATTTGAAACGAACCCCCACCCCACGGGACAAACATTAAAACAGTAACAATAAAACCAACTTAACAGCTTAGAATCTAAAGCACGTAAGAAACGAGCACTTAAAACTTTATTCTGGCTCCAGTTGCGAAATTAACCGCCGATATGCAAAACCAATTTCGGATCTCGGTTATCTTCTTAAATCACGCATTCGCAGCCCTTAATTGCCGGGTAGCCCCGTGAAAAACCGGGGAAAGGGTTTCGAGGGTGTGGGGAGTCTAAGACCCGAATTTACCGTAGAAAATTGTCTCGTCTTAAATGTTAAAGGCGTAATTTAGTGGAGGAAATTTGCGTAGTAAATTTCGCTATATTCACCTTTGGAAAATACTTTAATACGGTACGTGTTACATGAGGAGGGGATTTTGGGGCGGGATAAAAGGGCGTGTATAATAATATTATTATTAAGCCTTTCACTAATTTAGATAATTAATATCGCTATTTAATATATTTATTTTTTTATTATGTAAATGGTGTTTGAGAGCAATTAACTTCATAAAAATTATAAAATGAACAAATTCCATGGAGACACGGAGGAGTACGTGCCATTTGCTGAAAGCATTCCGTCATTCCTAGACGTCGCCGTCTTAGAATGTTAGAAACGCATCAGGGCGACTAAGAGGCGACATAAGTCGCTTCAAAGAGGTGTTATACTGCGGAGCAACTCTTCTGTGATTATTGGGTGTCTTAAGTGAAGGTCTAGAGAGGAGGCCCTCTAAACCCTGCTTTGTCTGTGGCCCTGCGGAGAGGTGTCTCACAGACACAGACGCTTTACGGCCCTGGCTTATTGTCTGTGTCACCGTAAACTTCGTTAAGTGCACGTTTACCTGTGCAACTAAATCAGCGTCTTACTTAAGAAAGGCGCCGCAGACAAAAGAGTGGAAGAACGATGCTATCGGACGAGTTATTGTGGCTCGCCTTTTGGACCCCGGGATCGAGATTTACATTGGCGCAAATTTCAGTTTTTAAAATTCCGGCCAATTTGCACAGTCTGGACTCGTAAAACAACAATGGGTCGTAAAGAAGTGGGAAAAAAGTTGGAATGGATATCCCCAGCAGTCTGACCGTGGCACAATAGAGCCTCTTGGCTTGTGCGAAGCATAAAAACCAATCGCAAAATTTGATGTATGCAAACTAGCATTTTTTACGAACGCATCAATATTTTTAAAATATAAAAATAAAATATTTATAAAAAAACGGCACTTTCACTAATGAAAACAAATTAATATCCGATTGCTCAACGGCGCTTTTTAATACCGGTTAACTTGAATGAGCCAAAAGCACAATGGTTGAAAACTGATACAAAAGCAAAAGAGCGGCTCTGTATTCTTTTCATACCAGTTGCTATAGATATTTTAATTAGCACCAAACTTCCCCCGGGTAAAAAAAAAACAGAGAGGAAAATTATACGCGGATGAAGCAACGCCCTACGTTGCATTGGTATATAAGGAAAATTAAAAAAAAAATGAACTGAAACGAAAGTTCGGATCCAATTAGGCAAGGGTGGTAAGATAACAAATACCGGGAAGCATAAACAGGAGGTAAACAAATGAAAAGCGGCGAAGAAGAACACAATTTAATTATGCACTTTATTTCATTTCAATATCCATCGTGTCATATTATACTTTGGAGAAGCCCCAGGGGTCACTCTGCATGAAATATAGTTATTGCCCCTTTTCACCGAAGCGTTTTATGATCAAAAAATTTTTTGGGCGTTCTTTGTGGCCGGTATTTATTCATGCCGATATACTCTGCTGGGAGAGTATCCATAGGAGAAGGCACATAAAATTGAATTGCACGGTGGACTCCCACAACGAGTTATTGAATGGTTGCCCCGACGATGGCCGAAATAAATAAAATAAACTGTTGTACGGGTTGTACTTGAATTTTTTATTCCGACACGAGTGAGAGACGGTACTCGCGAGTGTTAACCTTTTATAGATTGGTCGGTGCATGCATACTTTATGCCCGCTCGAACTTGGATTAGTTAAGCTCCCAATCCCAAGATTTATTTTATATAAATCTCTCAGATTAAAAACCCATCATACAGTAATAAAAAGGGGTTATAAACCAAACTGCAGTCTGGTGATATCCATCAAAAATATATTTTCCACGTATACAAATCGTCATTAGTGTAGAAGCATGCATTAAAATGCATATACCTGAAGGGTAATGCATTCGCTTTCAAATTTCCGAAACTGCTTTTACCATAATACGCGAGAAGCATGCAATATTCTCCGAAGAAATGTACGTATGTGTGTTTATAATAAAAATATTAATAATTGTGGAACTATAAGACGTCAAACATAGACACGGGAAATGTTTGCCGTATAAACATAGACGTTTGTACTGGGAGAGTAAACTCAAAAAGATAGAGAAAGGGGAGAGAGAGTAAATGCTCTCCGCGGATTTTATGTAAATTTGCAAATGTTTCGATGCACCAGACAGGTGATGCAGTTTTCCTACAGTCTGCCTTTCTCTTTGCACACACACAGTATAAGCTAACCTAATGATAATATTTAATTTGCGACTCGTTCAATAAAGAAGAGGCGTATATTAAAAAGAAGAGAATTTAAATGCGTTTTTAAATTGTTAAATCGTTCTGCACAATTAAGCTATTTAAAAGCTCTATGGAATCGAGAATCGACCATTGAAAAAGCGTCTTCATTTCCAGCTGCTGAGAAAAAAGATGATAAATTGATATTGTAAGTAGAGGGCATTATCATGGAGTGGATGGTGGATGCCTTCTGCAGCTCAGTGGAAGGCGTCTTTATTGTCAACCGTTTTTCTTTCCCTGCAAAGCCAGAGGAAAAACGTCTTTAAGGAAAACGAGAAAAGTGACGGAACACCATTTTACAAAGCGAAATTCTCATTGTGTCAGCGTTAAGATGGAAAAGCATCTCTTGTATTTTTTTATTTATTTTTTTGCAGAAAATACGATCTTGATGATGAGATATACGCTGTATATTACAGAATAAAATGTAAATACACACATACATACATTAAGAAATTGTGGGTCGATCTCCTACGCATAATAAAGCAAATTTAATCGGGTATTAACCTCTATTAAGATTTGGCATTGATGTATAAATGCTATCAAGATTGAATATAAAAATATATAATACACAATGAATAAAGTATGGATATTGTGCGATTTTCATAAATTTCTTTTATAATAGAAAAAAATGATATTAATGACTTCCTATTCGCATTTTCATTCTCGTTAACTTTTCATCCATAATTTAGCAGCATAAATCATTTCGAGCTGATTTTAATACGTTTAAAAATGAATACAGAATTTTCTGTAATTACATTTGAGCAATAAAAACGTTTTTCAATTAATTTTTGCATTTTATTGCTATTTAAGCGGACAAACAAAGCACCGTCTCTTTGTTTTAAGGTTAAAAATATTATTTTCGAGTGGACGCCGGGCTGTCTGGCAGCGTCGCGGCGAGACGTCGCCAAATAAAAGCCTCGAATAATACATTTAATTAGGATATAAGCGATATATATTATGGAAAATGGGCGGAAAATGGCCGGCCATGGTTTATCGGGCGTGCGGAAAATTTTTGGAAATTTGTCAAGCGTTATGTAAAAGCTACGGGTCAACGATTCCAAATAAAGCAAACTTCTCGAGACAACCGAACAATAAATAAAACAAAAGAATAATTATACGTCCATTCAAATTTTGCTTTAAGCACATTTCAGCCTAATTGGAGAAGCCTTGAAAATTTCAGTATCAATCATTTTTAATTGCTGTATTATATTCTATATTTAATCATAATAATTATAAATAAAATACAGAACATGTCGTATATTTTATTGTTTATAATTTATCAAGTGAAGCCGAATGAAACATACTGCTAGTAAAGAGATTTAATATGTTCTGCCTTATCGATTAATAATTCATTATTGCCGTTTCGAGCATGAACACGATTCTGCAGTATCTGTGCGTTGGGGCGTGGCACGCGTGCCAGACATGTCCATCAGCGTCCCAGCTAAAGAACCAACTATTTATTCTCCATGATAAATAAACGAGATGCATTAAAATTTATGAGGCATCATACCGAGACTTGGAAACGCAAACAGGAAGCTAGTTATTCGCGCTCTCGCGGAGAGAGCGGACGCCTGTGCCAGCAAAAAGCGGAATAACCAATAAGGGAGACCGAAGAACACACTCGCATACTCATTAAACACACACAACACCGCCAAAAAAAATATATATGGAGAGTTCGGGGGAAGGAAACGTAAAAAAAAAACCTAGAATGGAAAATCTCCGGGCGGAACTCGCGTGAAAACTTTTCTGTTTACCGTCCGGGAAAAACAAAACGCGAGGAAAAACTTTTCGCGTGAAATGAGCCGAATTGATCGGATGTATGGAGAGGAAAGAGAAGTTTGTGGGAGAGGGGCTCCGTAAATCTTATGTCGATGTCAAAAGAACACGAAATATATATTAGAGAGGCCATGCTGAAATGGAAATGAAATAAATATAAAAGAAAATAAAGACAATGCAAGATGTAATAAATCAAGAACGGCGTGTGTGTAATCTGCAATTTTTCGGTCGTAATTTTATTTCATTCATATAAAATCATTCATCATTTTATTCAGCAGTCAATACATCATTACCCATACTACAATAATAATATATAAACGAGAAGCAAATGCGATATTTCAAATTAAAAAAAAAAAACAATTCTACGCTGATAATTAACTCTGAAAGATTATTATGAAAACTATCGTCAATTGTTGCTTTTTTTGACAACGATACGAGAGTTATGTTTGTTGTTTTTTTTTATATAAAAATTGCAAAGATAATTAAACAAAGTAATTTTCATTTTTATGCCGTTTTTAAATAGCACGATTTAGAAAATTCGGATTGACAATTATGCTTGGTTTTAATATGTTTATAAAAAATATTATCACGAGAGAAAACTCGTGAATTCGTGTATTTTCACCTCCGAAAATGTTTAATTGTAAATGATTCTCGCCAACCATCTTCTTTATATGTCAAATATTAGGAAGACCCGAAAGAAATCGCGCATTTTTTAGTAATAAATTTTATATTATTGTTAAGGGTAAAATGTCGAATGCAGACATTGAAGAATGACACGTTAGACATTGTATCCTACTTTTTTTCGACCAGGGCTTGAATGCCAGGAAAGCCACTAATAATTAAATAAATTTATGGTGAAGTGCCAACAGCATGTATATGTCAACTTAGGTTTCAAAGGTTGCACCTAAATCTGAACGATGATCTAAATTTAATGACATATAGAGATCCCTGGCATCGGGGAATTATCGCACAGACTAAAATCTTTAAGGTCCTCTGTAGTCACTTTGCAACGCAAAACAAGAATAAAATGGGAATTTGGACATCGCACGTACTATCCGAAGAGCAAAAAAGAGCAGAGAACCGCATCCAATTCTTTGTTGTCGAGACAAAGAATTCAACCCTTTTTACACCAAATTGTAACTGGAGATGAGAAATTAATCATTTACGATAACATAAGTCGAAAAAGACAATGGCTTTCTCCTAATCGAACTTCTGTTCCGACCCCTACGTGTTCCGACCCCTACGAGCACCAAACCTTGTTCCTTCGCATTAATTTCTCATAATTATTTAATAGAATAATGTTTTCGAAAAGTCGAAAACCAAATGAACGAGTATTTTGATTCAAAGGCGGGGATTTTTTTTTTTCAAAAAAGTAATTGAAAAACTATAAGAAAGAGAGGAAACAGTCTATAATAATGGACATGATGGATGGATAGAAATGATGTTTTATAATAATATATAGAAGAAATATTATAAACTATAAAACATTTAAAATAATGCGCGATTTATTTCGGGTAGCCCTAATATATATGATTCGAAAACCGGCTCTCTCTTAGCAGAAGTCGCATTATTTATACTGACTGCGCCCATTTTTGATTAACCATGGTAATCACAAGAGAATTTTGCTCAGCCTACATACACATCGCTATACATATATTTTGATATACAATTAATCGCAGTAAAATGCGTAGGCGTCGCAAAAATTAGCATATCTATGAAATTGCACTCGGTTAACTCGACGACGCCCGGATGAAAGTTGCGCCTCTGCCGATTCATTTAACATTATAAACCAAACGCATTTAATATGCGAAATGCGTAACCGATTCCGTAATTGATACCTCGGGTTTGCGGTTAAAGATAATAGTCATATTTATAGCTTTTCCTTTTACGATCAAGACCGCATATGGCGTCGAGATCGCCATTTCTGACGGGCCGGAGTGATTCATTGCTGGCCCATCGCGAAAGCCCACGGCGCAGAATAAAGCCGCGGTCCAGTCGGGAAGGCTCGGATAACCCAGATCGGCCAAAAGACGACGAGTTAATTCTGCGAGCCTCTCGCGACAGACAGTGCAATAACACCTCTCGGGTACATTGTTGCACGATGAGCAATGATCGGTGGATATAGGTTGCAATTACTCGCATATATTAATACTCAATTTATACGAATTTTACGTGACCGTTAAATTCGATTTTCCTGCGATTTAACAACAATAACGCGGCCACAATGGCCCATTATGCAATTTCAAACAGTTTTCTAACGCTTATGATTCATTTTCATATTTACATAACGCCGGATTAGTGATCCGTGTACCGGAAAAATCTATTATGTTAAATTTTCGCTGTGAATAAAAACAATTTCCGCACGCATTGCATTATGTTTGGAAATAAACGATTTATTTATGCAACAAATGTGCGAAAATTGCCCGGACAAGATGCGGATGCACTTGTTGACAATTCATCAGCATTATTGTAACCCTGAAGCAGACTGTCTGCCGGTCATCGACCTCTCAGCCTACTTACGGCCGACTGTTGTAAACAGCAACACCTACCGACGTACTTGCATACATTGCTGCCAGCGGACCATATACGATGATCTTCGGCTGGCACGTTTTATCTCCATTTTTTTGTCAACGCATACATAATTAAAATTGCTCATTGCGAATTACACCAGACAAGTGACACAATTATTAAAATAATTAAAAAAAATATATATATTAAACGATTGCTATAAACTTGCTCATTCGGGTTAATCGTTTGCATCAGAATATAAAATCGATTAATGTATAATTAAAATCAGTTTAATGTATGGCACAAGATCAAATGATTAGTAATAATGCATTTTTAAAAATATATTTAATCTCATAAAAATAACGTGACCCACATACTAGCACGCGAAACGCGGGTTATTTTGCGAAACGAATGCTTGCCAATTCCTGGTTTTAATTTTTGTCTATATGTACATTCATTATCCCATTTTAGGGTCCTAAATTTAGTTTCTGTACTAATTATTGATGTATTATTCATGTTTATAAAAATTCGGAGTGATTGCTTTTTTCAGTCGCATATATTTTATTTTACTATTAAATAATTGGTAACATAATGTGATTGGCGAGTGACTGAAGAAAATTATTATTGTCTATTAATTTTGCTACTATTTTAAATATTCTTATTATAAAACTCTACATTTAATATGCTTCTACTAATTATAATACATGATAAAATCTAAGAAAATATATAACAAAGAGAAAAAGACAATAAATAATAATATGAAAATGTAATGATTAGGAAAATCTACCGAGCATTAAAATATCAAGAGAATAATAAGTAACTATTTTTTATATCGTAAAAAAATGGGTAAAATTATAAAAGGTCACAGATGCAGATATGTTTTTATCAAACATCCAGCTGTTCATTTGACACCATGGGCGCATTTAAATATGTTTATATTAAATTAAGTTATTTAATATAAAAATAAACGAGATTCATATTATTAACACTTGAAGAATATTGGTGTTTATGTCATTCGCGCCTCATTTCGCATGATTTTTAATGTCATACTTTTAATTTCAAATAAAAGAGTATTATTTATTTTTATTTAAACATATGATAGATGTACCAACATGTAAAATTTATTATAATGCTATCAAACGATTTTAAATGAGAAAAATTAAAATGTTTTTAAATAAAACGAGAAACATAAAAATAGTAAAAATGTTCGTCGTCTTTCGCATAAATATATCTAATTTTAATTTAATAATATATGGTTAATATAAAAATATCATAATACACTATACACGTAATAATAAAAAAATATGTTGATAGTTCTGTCAGTAGCATAACGTTATAAATTAATTATAAATGGTTCATTATAATTTGTGATAAACCATTGTGTTACATATTGCAGATTTAATTTATTCAGCGTTGATATTGTAATAGCTTTTATATCAAAAGATATTTTTCATACATACACTTTATTTAATAATCAAAAAATTACCAAAATATATCCAAAACAACAAAAAAAAACATGAAAAACTGAATTTAGAAAAAAATGTTGATATTAAGATATAACAACGCTAATTATTTATCAAATGCTCTCTGCATTGACACCACCGTATTAGATAATTTATGCGTAACTATAAAATACGATATATCGTATTTCGGAATCAAAGGGTTAAAGGCCATCAAACGTCAGATATTTTGCTATTTTAAATTGCATCAGGTTAATTGATAATTAAATAAAAACCTCTGACCATTCTTGCAAATATTTTATGGTGATTGATACATTTTTTTTAATGAATTATTCAATTATAATTATATGTTTTTATTCGTAAAATTTATTACAAGCTTCGTAAGATTAATTATTTAATAACATTTTTTTTACAATGGATTATTAATCAGATTTTTTAGAAAAATTCTATGACTTTCTCCACGCGTTGTCTATATCAAGGCGATCTTGTATTACAATAAAATAATATTAAAAAAAAATTAGTAGAAATATATGCGCGCGCGCAACTCCAGACAGTCGTCGGCAGACGGTTACGAAGTAGTTGCGTCGTCTCAACGTTTTGTCATCGCTGATCTTATTACAAAGTATGATTCGCCAGCCCTGCACATTGTAATTCAGCATTTTCATGCAGATATGCACAGCTCACGGGACAAATGGGCCTTCCACATTAATGAATCCATTGTCTTGCACGGCGCACCGGAGACCACGTCGCCTGAATCCAAAGAGTTATTATTCAGACAAATCAATACACATCCAATTCCGCCATGATGCAAATTTGCAAACAGATAAACGGCGACGCGAGAGTATAAATTTGCATCGAATTTGCACCGCGACAACTTTCAGTCGCGGGCTAAATTAAGGACTAATCGCTCAAGTCCTCGGCGACAATGGACCCGTTGTCTGCGTGGGTTATTGTGCCATTTCAGAGACTGGCCCATACATCATATGGCATGAATGGCCGATGCAAGATTTATCTTATTTGCGCAAGTCACAAGGCCATCGGCAAAGAGATGAAAACAGATACTTGTGAACATTGCACGAGTAATTTATTCACATAATGAGTAATACATAAAATACACATGATAAACTCTGAAATGCAGTTCCAATTCCAATTATATAACACTAATCATGATTGTATTATAAGATATGATCAGGCTTATAAATAACTCATTGATCTAAGTCGATATGGTAACTAGCTGATGCAGGTCCATCCAAACCATTTGCATATAAATAGAAATGCGGATATTTTTCTAGTTATTGCATAAATAAATCTTTATCATTAATCGTACTTAAATATATATTTTTTAATTAGATTAAATACTATATTTGTATACTGAGAGTGGGGAAGTGTGAACGTGCCGCTGAGCATGTTTATCCACTGCGAACCAATCGGACGCGAGAGCAGGTCTCGTCTGTGACAAATTTTTCGCTAAAATATTTTTTGCAAAAGTATTACGTTTCAAAATAATAAAATATGCAAACAAAGCTCAGCCACATATTAATCATAGCGATAAAAAAAATGTATAAATAAAAAAAATAAACCAATCTGACCCATTTCGGTTTGAGTAAACATGATAAAAATTGCACATAACCACAGAGCAATGCAATTCAGATAATGTTGAATAAAAAAAAATACCATTTTGCAAAGGTTGTATAATTTATCTAAAGTTTTCAACGCTGAATTATTTATGGAGCATAATATATATGCAAATGATGCATACATATATATATATTACGGTATAATCGGGAATATTTTTTTTACTTGATATATTCAAATGTAAGCGATTCAGTGATGATCGTTTGATGAAGAAAAAAAATAGAATGGAGCATGTGTAAAAATATCTGGGAACTGCTGGCATTTAAGTATCTAAAGCAAAACAAAAGAGTAATGGGAATCTTGTATCTGCATACAAGTGGTATGAATAAACGTCACACTTCAATGTAAAAGTAATATAGTGTTTTGAAAATAAAAATGAATATAACTCGAGATATGGCCCCACTCGACGAAAACGAGTGTGTAAAGTGCATAATATTTTATTTATTTATTTATTTAATA
>JAGXCT010035493.1:10268-31198 GCA_022495035.1 Philopotamus ludificatus | reverse complement strand
CCAAAGTTGTAGCTGGCGTCTGAAAGCAATCCATTTTCAGTGGCAGTGGAGGCTTGTCGCCGATACGCCGGAGATGGATGGAGCGCAGGCGAAAGGTGTCGGCTCAGCATGCGGCCCGCGTACTCTTCGTAAATAATCCAGTGGACCAATACTTTTGATTGAAACCGGGGGTCGTTGAGGTCACCTATCAATTTCAGCTTTAGTGCACGACTTTATACTTCACGAATGCCCGTGTCACCCGCCGAGAAAACGGCCGGAAAATTAAATTATTAAATAAAAGCTTTTTTTATCAATCTAGCGAGCTTTTGCCGTCTTTTTCGCCATCGCTCCGAAACTAAAATAGTCGATCACATCCGAATCGCAATTACGATGCACGTCTTTCCGTGACGTGGGGTCCCATCAGTCTGTACACAATTCGGGCCCTCCAAACAATCGCACAGTTAACCACCTCGCCGGGCCCTGGAGACCACACCGGTGGTGCTCCGCGGACCGGGAAATTGGGGCCTACCCCGCCTGCCCCCGCGCCCCACCCCCGCTGACTTACTACGCTGTCAAGTGTCGGTCCTCCCGACTGTCAGCTCACAAAACGGTCCTCACTCGAAACGCCCTACAGATTAATGCCCTACAACAGCAACGGTGTAGGTCCCATATCTCGCGGGCCATCATCTCCTTGGCTATCAATACACTTCGAGTGGAACTTGTTTGGCGCCGTCGACACTTGGAAAGACCTCTAACGACGTTTGACGAGATGCCGTGTCGAAAGAGGGACTCTAATGTGGAATTGACAAGGCTGATTTAGGTTAGTGTCGCACAATAGGCAGGAACTATATATTTTACTAACGCTTTCTAAGCTACATATATCGATAATGTCTATCACACTAAACCAATAGAATGTACAAGGTATATATAAAAATATTGTTATTATTGTATTTCAGTGTCTAATTACGGAAAAGCGCGGAAAAAAATATTTAACTTATTATATTTATTACACTACGATGAATGGATGGCATAACAGGAAGATTCCAAAGTTTCCCCCCTAGTGTCAGACCACGACACTAGTTAATTTTAATATTATTTCAGTTAGATTGAAATTTACATTATTTATTCAACGAAGGATAGATGGCTTTAAATTAATTAATTCAAACGCGCCAAGCTACCTACACAAATATTTTTTATAAAACGCAAGCAGTTTATCTTTTTCTTTATTAATATTTATATTTTAAGATGGACCAGACGAAAATATCGTATTTTGCATTATTGGCTGTGATCCAGTCTTTATTAGTTGACACTTTTTTAACCATGGGCCCATAGTGTGGAAAAGTTAACATTTTCCTCTCGGCGGAACAGACAAAATATTTTCTGCAGCCAATTTAACCAAGTTTTGGTTTATTTAATTTAATAGAATAATGTGTTTTATGAAATAAAACAAACCCAATAGATTATACTCATACATTTTCCTAATTAATAACTTTTTTAATAAACCGTAGTTTATAGATTATTAGGGTTAATATAATATTTTTTTACTAGACAAACAATTTAATTTTGTACAGGTATTATTGATGATCTTAATCTAAAAACAACCCTTGAAGTGTGAAAGTAGTGAAAATCGATGATAAAGTGCAGAAATCGAATCAAATCTAACAGTTTTAAAAATATGACAATCAGTTGACTAGCTTGGATATTCAAAATCTAGTGTGCAACATCTGAAATGGAAAGTATATGAAGCAAGCGCTATGGATACCAAACGATCTAATAGCTAAGACTAAAGCAGTATGAAAGAACAAATATGGCGACATTAACGCCAAGAACTTTTAAAAGGGCATGTAGCAAAACCTATCCCTCGAGCGGATCTAACTGTACAAAAATACTTTCGAGTGTACGAAGGGATGTAATCGATATGATTTACATATACAATTTTAAACGCAGCATCCTGCATCAAACTCGGAAATTTAAATTCAAAAATAAAGCCTTACAAACCCGTTTTTTTCTTATCTAAACTTATTTTTTTAGAACAAAATTATGCCTGAGCTTGGATGGAACACTGTGACTTATGTTGTCCTCATTTATGGTATTTATTTAGATATACATTACTATTAAACTGAAAAAAACACTTTAAGGTGTTTAAGTAAAAAAAGGCTTTGGAGGATATTTAGTATTTTAATTTGGTATTAAAAAGTTCTAAATTAGATGAGTCTACAGAAGCAATAAATAATGTAATGGTATACTAAGTCAATATATTTTCAAACTTTTTGTCAATTCGTCCGGTCCTCCTTTTTTATTCTTAGAAAATCTTAAAGATTTTCATTCACTAGAATTTTTTTATTGATTTAAATAGAAAATTTATGTAGCAAATGGATGCAGGAACTTAATTAATATCCTATTCCTGTGAGTATACAAATCTTTAGTCTAACAGTCTTTAGGATCATTTAAAATCTCAACATGGTTAAGAAGAAGTTTTTAAAGCAAGCAAAGGTAGGTTGTTTGATCGGTTAAAAAACGATGAAACTTTCATAGCCTTAAAATGATTGACAAATCGGCCAGTGTAGACATAGAATCAGTTCAAAAATATCAAAAAAAATCCATGAAATTGTATAAACAAAAATGTATCCACCGAATACAATGTTTAATATAGACGAGACCGTTTATTTTCATAGAGGATAAAACTGCTCTTGGATTTAAAGGATCAAAAGATCGTTTAACTTTTTCTCTCGGCTGAAATGCATTCGGTGAAATAAATCAGGAACTCTTTGTGCCATGATTTTATAAGTATCCTTGATAGACTTTAAAAAACAAGATAAAGTATGCTTAGATGACACATAATATATTTATGGAGTGATCTAAAACTTCTTTCTGCCCATAAATTATCTTCTGATAATTTCTGAAAAAATTAATCTAACTTATTTAGGAAATTGATAGAGGTGAGGGGTTTTAAAAACATCACCCAGTCGTATATGAAAGGTGTTTTAAAAAGGTTTTTTTTTACTTGAGTAGGTTAAATCTCTGGCGAAATCTATGAATTATGGAATTAATAGGGCAGTTCATATTTTTATTCTGGCGAAATCTATGAATTATGGAATTAATAGGGCAGTTCATATTTTTATTTGAATTGTCCTATTGTGTTAGTACGTTCCTTTCTAACGTGTTTTGACATTGGCACCCATATTGAATGCTTACTTTATCGTTGACTGAACAGGAAAATGTTTACATGTTTTGAAATACCTGGAGATTTTTCACGAAGCTTTTAAACAAAATGTAAGACGAAGAATATATTTTTTTGCCAAAATCATCAATTTTAATATCAACAAATTACCAATAAACAACGTCTTACCTATATTAAGATACATACAGAATGGGCGCAGAAGCTCATCGTCGATGAAATCATTTCCTAATCAAGATTTATCAACAGGTTCACACTGATGATCTATATCTCAAACAGCACTACAAGCAATACGTCACAGTATTTGTCAATATTCCGACAATTTCCCAATACATTGACGTAATGAGTGTCAGTTTCCATGTTACCTGTACCTACTAAACCTAATTGATTAGCGGTACACCGGAGAGAAGTGACTGCCGACTCACCCTGTGACACGTCAGGTGACTTTGGCAAACATCCCAGGGACATAGGCTTGCTGTCTGGATACATATGTAGCATCACACACGTACTCACAGTACCCAGCATCACCATACGTATGCTATATGCATTTACGTTTGATGTGCTCGTAAATTATCACGTGAATAAAAATGGGTTATAACTTTTTAGAGGTTTCATAAATCCGTGCCAGGATGGCTTTTTGGATTCGCTGCAATTGACGTCAATAAACGCGAATTTTCTGAAATATTTTTTGTTACGAATTATGATGATCAGATTTTTTTGTTGTAATTTTGTCATTTCCGTTCTTGCTGAACAACGGTATAAACTTGTGCATCACCGCAAGCACTCTACGTACCATAGTGCAGCGTGCGGTTTTAGCTCTTGTTTAACTTGAAAAGAACTTAAAACTTTTGTTTCCCAATGGAGATTGTTGAAGAATCGCAATGTCCGACCAAAGTAATGCGGAGACTCCGCAATTCTATTTAATATTAATACCAGAGACTGCTTATTAACATTTTGAGAGTACAATATATACACATATACATTATATATAATGTAATAAATATTTTTTTCTTTAATTATAACGCTAATAATACTATTTTCAAAATAAAATCATAAAATATTACACCATAATTTACAAAACTTGATCTTCAGATCAATAAATTATTAGGTAAATCTATTCATTTTTAATAATTACATTAGAAGGTTTTTTCGTTCAAAATTCTCTAGAAACTAGACAAAACCGAGCTGTAAGATCAGCAATTTAATATCTATAAACCACATCGATGAACATTAGCCTTCAGATGAACTTTATTCTGCATTAAAAAAGTTTTAAAGTGGTTGAAAGAAAGAAGCTGTTGTGATTTGGCATTCACAACATTCATAACTGGACATTTTTGGATGATCCAGAATGGTTTCAGCTCACCAAAAACAGTTAAATTTATTAAGAAAGACTAAAAGTTTGGCGGACAATGTAGTTGAAGGAGAAAAAAATATCTAGGAGTAATTACAGTATTTTATGTTTCAAATTTAGCCAACACCTTCGATAGAATCCCATGAAAATTATTTTTTAATAATTAAATATGATCCGATTTAAATATATTTTAATTTCTGCTTGATATTCGTCTTCATTTATCATAAATTTAATAATTAAACAATAATCAAGTTAAGCAACCAACGTCCATTTATGATAATAACTCAAATCCTATTAATTCCAACACCATCGAATTAAAACCCAAAGTAGGAGTTAAGGAAATTATTTTCTTTATTTGCCTGAAACTTTTGACCCTCACATCTTACTTATTTTATGGAATAATTAAGATGTGAATAAACCTGTTTTTAACGAGAGTCTGGATCTAAAGAGTTAAAATCTCAGAAAGACATAGATTAGATTGCATTGCTTTAAAAAATATGGTTCTAAAGATAAATACTTGAAGTATTGTATCCATTAAAGTTTCGGGAATCAAAAATAAAATACTTGTGTAATACGTGTATTGTATTGAATACGTGTATTGAAGTTCTGAAACATAAGTCAGAGAAATAGAAAAATATTTGGAATAATTTATTTGACTACGAAAGATTCGATAAAATATCTAACTCTAATATTCTCCCCAGTATCAAACCTCGACATTGCTTATTTTTTTAATATTATTTCAGTTGAATTGAAGTTTATATTATTTGTATGTTAAATAATTATGCGTATATAAGAGTTTCTCTCTTGTATTAGGAGTATCAAGTATCCATGACCTGTTTTCTGAAAGGAAAAAAAAATTAAAAAAAATTGTGAAGAAACAGGTAGGGTATTTAATTAAAGATCATCATCATAGTCGGTTATGACTACTGAAACAGATTAGATTTGTAAAAAATTGTCTTAATTAATATTGAACACGTTCTTTAAAAACCTAAACACATAATAAAAATAAATAAAAATATGTTGAGTCGTGTTAATGATGACAGGATAACCTAGGATAGAGAAAATGAATTACCATGAGGCAAGAAATGTAGATAACATACAATATTTATTGATAATATACGGTAAGAGCGACTGAGTTAAAGTTAGTAAACCTTCCGGCAATATCTATAAACTCAGGGAATTCTTTATGACACTGTTTTGGAGAGAATATAAGTGTGAGAGTCTTTTATTCCTGCATCTTTACAATCTTTATTAAATAGTAATAGTTAAATGGCTCTTTCTAATTTTTTTTCAGATTTTTTTGTCAAATAAAAAAATCTCTGAATTAGGAAAGGATTAGAGAGTTCTAGAAAAAATAATATGTATTAAACATTTTAAGGACAAATTATGATTTACAGCTGAATATAATGAGATGTAATATTTTAATATAATTTAATTCTGCAAATAGCTTAAAAGCTTGAAGTTTTTTTTTACAGAATTTATAAAAATTTATGTAACCGAATATAAAAACGTTTTCTATTTTAAATCTTGTACAGAAAAGTTTGAAACTTTAAATAACGCCCGTTTAACGGCACACCTGGCCAGTTACGGACAGGTCGGGCAGCTCCCTGTCCATGAAACTTTTCTTCGTGCGGTCTGGAGAGTTGCGCTTTTACTTTGATAAGTGGACACTCGAAAGGCTGTCGAGTATCCTACTTATATCCTGTTATTTTTTACACGAAAAAAAAAGATACGGCGAAAATATCCGCCGACACCATACGTGTCCTCGGCAGTGTGCACACATTTAAAATAATTAATTGGAGTGGAGGGCCGGGGAGGAGGACGAGATGCGCGTTCAGATGTTTGCGCCGCAAGTTTGCACGGCCATAAATTAAATTTGCCGGTATTTACATAGCAAATCAAACATGAGCACTCATCGTCGTTGAGATTTTATCGAGTAAAAAATAAGTGGCATCTGCGGCCGTTAAATAAGCACTGAGTCGGAATTCGCCTCATCCCTCTGGCTTTTTTATTGGTGCGGTTTTGGAATCTCCCCCAGAATGCAGCGGGGTCTACCTTTTTTACTTATTCCCTCCTTCATTTCGGCAGTTTTGGGCTGAATATCTTTATTGTAGATTATTTAAGGGTAATTTAACAGCTCTTAAAGGCATCGGCGCCGGTAAAAAAATACCGCAGAAAATAAATACAGATATAAATCAACGATAACGATTATTATATGTACAGTATTAAATAATTTAAAATTAAAACGCGTTTTACATTCGAATAATGGGGCGTTCTGTTTTGTGTGGGCGTTTTAATTTTTTTGCTAAACTTTTTAAGCGACCCTCGAATTTATTCGCATAATCACGTTATCACGATCATCATTATAATTAATTGTTATAATAAAAAGAGTGGTTTCGGCGCACACGCTTCCGTTTTAATTCACCGCGTGCGTAACGTGGAGCAGGGCAGTTTTGCATTACAAAGGGCAATAGAAGGAAGCTGGAAATCGGTGGGAACGAACCAAGAAAACAGGCGGTGGCCATAATACCAGCCCTACTATCTTTTATATTCAAATAAACTTATCCAAATAAAATTATATCCCTCGGAAAGGTGAATTCTTCCGGCCCTCTCCCGCATCGCCGGCGTAATGAGGAAGACCTAAATCTTGTCCGGGGAATGAGGCCGAATTTAAATAAAATCCCATTTGTATGTATGCGAGCACATACGTATCGAGCAGAATTATAATATGTAATATATCATTCGTTTAAATATGTAAACCTTGCCTTGCTCGCTCGACGTGTGCAATACCACGAGTATAAAAAATGGCATTGTTAAAAGAAAAATTACGCAACCGCTCAAAAACTAGCCCTCGAGCCTCGTTCAGGGATGGCTCCAAGATATTTTTCTACTTTAAATTAAAGTTTATTGCTCCTTATATAAATTCTTATGAAAAATTACAGAAAATTTTATAATAATTAAAATTCTTTTTACTCGGTAGATATGTTCCATCAAAAACCGTGTAAAAAAGTGATAAGATTCATAGTAAAATTAAAGATTGGTTCCATAAAATTGAAAAACCATGTTATTCATTAAAAATAACATTGTCACATATAAAATTGTATGAAAAAAAGTATTAATTAAGCCCAATACAATACAATCATATATATTTTAACATTAATTTATTAAAACTAAATTACATTATTTAATATAAACGCTTTTTTTTAATATTAAATATATTTTATAATGATGAACTGAATAAATGAGTAATTATCTATTGTTTTGAATACTTAAATAGTAAAGAGGATTACTGCACTTTTGCTTTATATTGAAGTTGCAAGAGAATACAACAAGGGTGATCACAGTTCGTAAACAATAGAGTGTTGCATAACGAGGATTCATAACTTTTAAAAAGTTGAACGTTTGTAATAATTAATTTCTAACTCTGCATAATGCAAAGCTCATAACTTTATTCGATAGTGCATTAAAAAACATTATTATATTTTTGTAAATGATATCTTCATAAAAATAAATGATATTTATAGATTCGATCAACGGATATCGTCAAGAACGCATTCGTACTTTAATTTTTTTACAAGAAGTGCGAGCTTCTGAACACTGTAAAGTTTAGTACTCTCTACAAATTATTTTAGGATCAAAGTATCGCCTTCTGATAAGAAAAGCGGAAGGTACACGGTGGTTGGGATGAAAGAGCTGTTCCAGAATGGTTACAGCTAGCAAAAAATCGACAACTGTATAGAGAAAAAATAAGAACTAGTACGTAGCCTACTTCAACAAGCTGACAAAGCCCTGAAGAAGAAATGATATCTACAAATATAAAACTAACTTCGAAGCTCCATATATTTTTAAAGATATTGAAAGATCATTTCAATATTTATTTAAATTGGTTTTTGTTACTTTTTGTAATAATAAATATTTATGAAACATATTTTTTAATCTTCTTTCTGTTACAATTTTTTAAAACATTTTTTTTCCCACTTAACTGGGGCACCGAAACGGACCATGCTCCCATATAGAAAATTAAAAATAAAGCCCTAAATAAAACTGGTGAACCAACTGCCCCATGTCTGGAGAAACTTGACTTTAATATTTGACCAGGAAAGCAATAATTCCTTGAAAACTAGTTCGTAAACAACGTTCTCCAGGTCAGTTCTATTGCCATGGCTAAACTTCTTATTAGAAACAACCAGAAGAAAAACTCCGTAAAAAATGGCACACGGAGATGAACGTCACATTGTAGCTACAGAAAGGAAATCTCCCGAATCACCGAGAGACAGTATTCTTACCTGTCCTGGTCCTTCCAGGTGCGAGCCTGGGAAAAAATACTTCTTAGCTTCTTTGTCTTAATTAATTAGTGTAAAGAGACTATCCCGGGCTAGATTGGCCAGGCTCCCTAGCCATCAAACACATAGTACCTTCAGTCGTTTTTCGGCACATTCCGCTCCCTACAAACGTATCCTATCTTGTAGGTCCCAGTGTCCTAGTAACAACGGTGAAACTCATTCAGAAGGAAACAATGCCACACCTGGCGGCTATTTTAGACTATCGTTAAATCATGCGATGTTAGTCTACCAACCCTAAAGGGTGTCACTTCGTTGGGCTAGTGGATTAACCAGACCAGGATTACGTACCAACTAATATTGGTCTTAGGGTGTTCCGAAAGTACAGAGGCCACTCCGCCAACGACAAGCACGTGTTGAATTGCATCATTGTCACTATATGACTACAATGTATTTTGAACTATTGAACTCGTGAACTATTAACTTAAACAATGCGTTTCTTTAATAGCATAAAGTTGAAGTCAGAGGAGGGCCCGCATCAAGTAGTGATGCTACCTTCCTCTCATTCTTAGTACAAGTTTCGAGGAGTATTGTTCAATTTTAGGAGCTATTTTTTCAAAACTATAGCGGAAATAACAAAGAAGCACACTCGGCAAATAATGCTCTATTAATTCAATAAATTTCGCAATATTTCACAATATTCGCCAGATTGAGAGCTCCAGAATTGTTTTCTTCAAAAACAAACAATTATATTGAGGAAAAAGAAGGACATGTAGATCGCTTACGACCGAAAACGGAGAAGGCAACCGAAGTACAAGAAGTTCAATATAATCAATAATGTAAAAAATCCTAGATGAAAAATAAAGCCCAGAAGACGAGCTTTTCCTTGTATAGCTGCAAATTACGATCAAATAAAATTCTAGCTTAATTATTCAGAAACTACCAGAAAAGTCTAAATTTGGTTAATTAACGGCAAAGTTAAAAATATTGGGTCAATTCCTTGTCTATTGACGTGCAAAGAGTAAATGTATATTTTACTTTGCACTGACATCTCAGCAATAAACCGTAAGTCTTTTTTCAAACCGAATAGAGACTATAGACTAGAATTTAGTTCATTTTAAATTGCCAAACTCCGAATACATGGAGGTAGGGGTAATGAGAAGACATGAAAAGTGAGAGGGAAAATGTGAGACCCTGGCACCTTAGACTACAGAAGATGTTCACCCAACTTTGGTATTGTTATCTATTTGGTGGGATATGAATATTTTAGTCCACTGTGAACTTTAAAACCAAAACTAAACGACAACAAATCGACCATCATGTTCGTAAAATTCGAAAAATATTCTTCCATCACGATAATACTTAGACATATTACCAGAAAATTAAAAAAAGGTTTTCTGCCCTAACGAAATGTAAAAAGTCTACATATTTTTTTATCAAACCAATATTTTTTATACGAATATATTTTTATATATTCAGTTAATATGTATATTAAATAGAAAATAAAGTAAAAAAGTCATTCACTCCCTCGGTCCCTCAATCCGTTTCAGAATAATCAGTACAGCCGTGCGTGTCGAGATTCAAACATCATCTCCCTACTGCACCCACATCCTGTGCACCTGGTGCCCAAACAGACACAGTCACATGGCAACACTGTCTAGAGCGAGTATACTCGGTTCCCTGGTGAGTTGCCTACGTCCCTTACGTCAGGTTCCGTGACAGGTATACGTGTCAGCGGTGTCAGTTAACGCGGCCCATTATTCGACAGCAGAACACAAATTTCGCGATAAAACGCGCGCTGGGTATTCAAAAAAGGCCTTAAAACACCCTTTTTCACGGTTTTGTAAAATGAAATTTACTAGAGCCAGATTTTGCCAGTTATATTTCCCTTTTGTCGCGCTCACATGTTTGATGTTGTTGTTGTTTGTTTGCGACCGCCATTTGAAAATTCGGTTCAAATTTTACTCTGGCAAAGGGCGATGATTGTGATAAAATTATTTTTTTCAGTCAATTCATAACAAAAATAGGTTTTTGAAACAAAAATAATTTTAACTTTTGGAAAAACATATAATACGTTATTTATAAAGGCAAATACAATAGAAAATCTATGGACAATCTTAAAAATACCCCAGAATAACATAATGATAAGTCATAATATCCCTATAATTTTGAAATGAAACTTGTTAAGAATTACTATAATTACTATTGGTCAAAAATGTATTACTGATTTATAAAAGTAAATCCAATAATAATAATTTAATAATTGCTATTTAATTAAAGTCTTATCACACGTTTTTAAGCATGCTTCAAAGCTGTATATTCTCTCTAAATTTAAATATTTATATAATATTAGGAGGACCGAAAAATAATCAAAATGTCTATTAAAAGCTGATTCACAGTAAGTTTTCGGGGATATTCTGAAACTAAATAAGTGTCATCAGTGGTTTAAAAAGTATGAACTCAACAATTATATGATGATATCCTGAAGGCGATGGTGGATACAGATCCTCGTCAAACAATTGACATTGCAGATTGGCTGTCCATAGTCAGGATATACAGGCCATACATCAGGATCATCTTCGTTGCATAGGAAAATTGTATAGGCAAGGAATTTGGGTTCCTCGGGAATTGATTGAGATGACGCTCAATCAACGGCGTACCATCTGCGCGTCTCTTTTGTCTCGGTATGAAGCCGATCCGTTTTTGCAGCGAATTGTAACTAGAGATGAGTGGGTCGTATACAATAACCCTGTACAAAAAACACAATGGATTTAAGAAGTATCTTTACCGACTCCTCAATCGTCACTAACAATAAAGAAGGCCCTTGTTTGTGTGGTGATATTTTTCTGGAAAATTACCCTATGAATTATTTGAACCTGTCAAACCGTTACTGCAATAATGTATTGTGAACAACTCAAGCGAATGGAAAAAGAACTCATAAAAAAAACTCTCTGTTTTGGTCAATAACAAAAAAAGGATCCTTCAACACGAAAGCGCGACGCCTCACTATGCAAAAATAATACAAAAAAAAATAAAGGAGTTTGAATTGGACTTTTAACTCATCTACCCTAATCACCGGATCTCGCGACGTTAGATTACTACCTTTTTAGAACATTAGAGCATACATTAGGAGGTAAAAAAAATAATAACGTTAGAGAAGTGAAAACGCACTTCAAAAATATTGAAGGGATTCGAACAACTTCCTTTACGCTGGCAAAAAGTGTTATAAAATGATAGAAATTATTTTGTTTAAATATTTGATTCCTCCTAATATATTACATTTAAAAAAAATATGTGTACACATTTTTATCAATTTTTTAAGAGAAACTATACAAAGTATTGCTTAAAAACCGAATCCTATATAAAGTAAAATTTTCAAAAAATATTTTAAACAATGAACGCAATAATTACAAACAGAAGCCGGCTGGTAACTGTACTTAGTATAATTAATATCGTACACGGGAATAATTATGTACTTGTTTGATAGCATTATAATAGCTTTATTATTGCCTGAACAACAACGTGCTGAAAATTCTTGCGGTACACTGCTGAAGATAAAATATTAATACAACGAGTGCCGAGTATCATGTCAGACAGTTACAGTTCATTTCAACAGCTGGCGTAAGCCGCTTACTACACGGCAACCGGAAAATATTAATAGAGCAGGGCCGCGTATAATTTCGTTTTATTAGGGCGGTGCCGAATTTTAAACAATTTTATCGGTTTTAAATATTAACATGGCGACTTGTCCCCTCGGGGGTGCGCTTGCCCACATTTGTATATTTATATTTGATGTTTGGTACGGTGGGAGAGTGGCCTTTACTTTTATGGAGTTTCGAGGACCCACCCCCCAGTGCCACCGTGACCATACAAAATAAGTTTTCAATTTCTGCTCGTGGAGACGGCAGAAATAATAAAAGTTTTCTTCGGGATTGCGTTATAACAGACGGCCGCTCAAATGTAAAATAAAATCGAAAAAAGGATTTCCCGCTGAAACTTTTCGGGGCCAATATTAAATAAAAGAATAATAGTAATAAAAGAATAGATTCGGCCGCGGGGAATGGAAAGGAATTGATTTTATACACGGAAAGATTGAGAATCTCTGCTAATATATAATAAGGGCATTGTCGAGTTGTTAGCTTTTCCTTAAACTTCTCATTTTTTAATTAAAATTATTTGAATAAAAATATTGCGCATGGATAATAGTCGGCTAAATATTTATCAGTGATTATAATCGAATTATAAAAGTGTAGTTGACCGCTACTGAGCGCCGTTCCTTAGAAATGAGGGAAAGTGATTTATCAGTTTATATGATAAGTAATAAAAATCAAAAGTATTAATTCAATATGATTAATTTCCTTCTCTCAGTAATGGATTTTTATTTAATGTTAATACATGAATTAATAAACTATTTAATGGACTTTTTTTATAGACTTAATTATAAAACATTGAGTTTATACAATAAGGAATATTCTTTGAAAAATATAAAAATACTTACATAGTTAAAAATCATTGTTTTATAAATAATTAAAATCAAAAAAAGGCCTTAAACTAACAGTATAAATCTTTTTTTTATAATTTATTAAGTAAACATTTAAATTATTATAGAGAAGATCTCGCACTAATCAAAAAAAGCTACTGAGCATTTAGTTATTTAAACCTAACCGAGCCGATGGAGTCTATTTGGGACCCCAGCTTTTGATTTATATATAACTTTTATTTATCTTACAAAGTCTAAAGAATAAATATTGTAAGTAACCCCGTTGGATTTGTGTCACCGTAACGGATTGGTTAGTTAATTGTTAATTAAAAATTTGGCTCTATAAATAAACACTATTTTATTAATCCATTAGATTTTCATCCCAAATATGTGTGACCTTCTCCCATCTTACATGTAGCTGATCAATTCTTTCCTCATAAAATTGAATGGGTTCGGATTCATAGAAATTTTCTATATCTCGATTTAATTTCAGCTAAAAAATTAACACTTTCTCTGTGAGTTAAAATAAATTAGAATATGAGCAAGTTGCAAGTTAGTGCTGCACTCAAAATTGAGTAAAAATTTACATAGTTTAAATATGATACATTAAATAATTTGTGTATTTTAGAGAATCTTTAACTCGTTATATGACACAACGTTTTTTTATGAACATGTTAGATTTGCCGTGATTCTGACTTAAAAAATAATATAGTAAAATGTGTTCTATAGTTTATAAACAGTGCGCCGTGTTTCCATAAATATTTCGTTCCCTGACGTGATTTTTTGCGAGGGGTTAATTTTTACCAAAGGCGGCAAAAATGTACACGTGCATAAACAAAACATGTTTTTTTTTGGATGGGACATAGTTTTTTAATGAAATTATACCTGCGATAGTAAAATCTCTATTATCGATACGATACAGTAATTATAGACCGACTAGCCAGGAAGAGTAAATATTTTTGCGTACTAATATGTTTATATAATTCGCAAAATGGCAACCAGCTGTGGTTTGTTAGTAAACGGTCACTTTAACTGATATCTATGTTAAATTGTTATTTTGTAATTCTGCCAAAAACTTTATGACTTGGGATGTTTGCTAATTGAGTTCTTACGGAATGAATAGGCCCGTCGGTTCTCTATTTAGACCAGCTGCGAGATGCTAGCGTTTTTGTACAAACGCAGGCAAATTTAAGTGAATAGTAAGATGCATCTGAATGCAACGACAATATCGATATACATAACATTTTTTAAACATATATATTTTAAAAAAATATGATATTTACCCCTAAACAATACGTCGTAAATTCTTCAATACGTAACACAGACCGTTCAATATGTATAGTACACTTTTAACATTTTACGATGGCGAGCCGTCGTTTTGAGCAATACTAGGGAAACAGCAAAGGACGATTAAATCGGCTCGTGGCAACCAAAGAGTTAATCACTATGTATTCTTATTAATGGTATCGATAATTAGTGTCGTTGGTTTACTTGTAACTGCAAGCTCATAACATAAATCTTCAAGTCTTAATCGTTATTTTGTAATATTTATTTTATATTTATTAGTGAGAAGAAAACAGCCCTAAATTAATAAATAAACGTTGGCTATAAAATGTACTTGGAACATTATTGGCAACCGCTGCCCTGGCGTACAGACACAAATGCCATTGCGGGAAATTAGACTGAGACACCGCGATTTGAATGTTTATGATACATATTTATATTTTACATGGTTTCTATAACCTTTTTGCAGTATGTTATAAATTTAGTGTTAGCTGTGTTTGTCAGCTAATTTTTCAAACAAACTCCATCACTTTATTCGCTCTAGACGATTCGACGATGCAACCTAGACATGATTCGTGTGCTCATGAACGTCATGCGCGCCGCGCTGAAAGGGTTAAGATATATGTATATGTATTATTTTTTCATTGACCGAATTTTACATTATAAAGTGAAAATTTTTTATAGACAGAAAGTCAAGTATTAAATTATTGTATTCATTATAAAAAAAAATGTTTAAATAATATTAAACGGAAATTATATAAGAAAGAGGCAAAAAGCTCATAGCTCGTGCATATATTATATAATAATATTTTGATTAACGTAAATATAAAATAATACGCTACAAATTTAATAAATAGTTAGAGCTGGAACTGAAAATACTGTTAGGATTTTAAATAAAAAAATATATTACTTTAGTAAAATGTTTATCTTTAAAATGCCAGAAATAAAAAAACTCAATCATCTGAGGTCCATATAATTTATTTATTTATAAACATTTCATATTAAATAGAGTTCTCTAATGTTTTGAACATAGATAACTCTTGCAATAAATAAATTAGTTTTTTTTAATATATTGTATATTACAATATATTTTGTAAGCAAACAATATTTATTTATTGAAAAACATCATAAAATTCGTACAGTTTTGTTAAAGAGATTTTGTTCATAACTACGTATATTAATAATAATCTAGGTGAGAGTATGAGATTATTTTATTATTGCTCTTACAGTTGAAGAAAGTATACTTTTACATACAACTGTTACTGTTACAAAATATGGTTAAATTTTTAGTAAATGGTTAAATATTTACCAATATTTTTTGTTAAATTAACTTAAAGTTATATAGTTTATTGATTCTGTTTTTTATTGCAAATATTAAAAAAAAAACTGATCAAATTAAATATTTATTCGCGAAATGAATATAAATCAAGGACGCCCGGTGTACGTCCGCACATTATTAAGTGTACAAGTTTTCAGACTAATATTAAAATTCTAAGACGGAATTTTGAAATTGGATTTTTCGTATGTTGCAGCAGCCGAAAGTTTGCGAGAGGAAAACAAATCCATTCTCCATTAATCACCGGGCATGCGCCTACAATCACCCGCCGCCTTCCGCTCGGGGTTAAGGTAATTTAGAACCGCGTACTCTGTGAACCGAAAACTTATTTTCTTACTTCTGCGTGTAAAAGTATTCACCTTATGGTTCCCTTTTTTAAGTTATTTTGTCGGTTCGCTACTAAGCTACTTTGCCGTGGGGGAGGTCTTGGGAGATGGCGCTGTGGGCGGGAAAAGTTTGCCCCAGTCCCCCGTTCAAAATATCATTAGCACTGGCGAAGAGTTTTGCGGGTTCGGCTTTGGCCTTTGAAAGGATACGGTCAGAAAGCTTTAATTCTGGACCCCGAAGGCTTCTTTGGAATAAGTTAAGGGAAGGAAACGTCCGATCCGTAATTTGGGGGAATTTTGATTATTGAATTACATCGCTTTTTCGCCCCGCGATGTTTTAAAAGTGTAAGTGAGGCGCTTCTTTGTGAATTAGTGTAATTAACGGATGTTTTCACGCTAAGCTTTCCCTGAAAAGAAGTGTAAAATAGGAGAGACGCTACGCACCCTCAATTTCCATTAATGACTGTAATCTAGATCAGCGACGTGCGGCTTCTAAAGCTTTTCCCTTCCTATTAATACAGGGGCTACGAAACCATTCTTTTACTCACCGAAATTTTTCATTGCAAAATTGTAAGCATACCCAAAGTATAAAATATTATAGAATATTATTTAACATTAATTTGACACATCTTAACGTCTAATTATATTTTTAATAAATGAAGAGACGAGTTTAAAAAAATAGAGTATATATATATATTTTTCTTTAGAGATAAATTCTACATGTAAATGCATGGTAAAGCTCCAACTATTCAGTTAGCTATAAAGATTGCATAGAAATTAAAACAAAAGCTTAGCTTCCCTTTAGAGCCATAAAATCCTTTGTTTTTTTCAATTTGCATCATCGACAGTTTTTAAACAAATTTAATAAAACGTAATTAAATAAATTTAAATACGTACTAAGTGTATTTTTGTCGAATCCATAGTCATATTTTATCATAAAAATGGGAAATTGAAATTTTTATACAATGAAATTCCGAAAATTGCTGCAACTTCGTTTGTTTCTCAATTAAAAGCTGATTGATTCGTGTTTCATATTTGTTTTTAATCAAATATTAAGCAAATTAAAATTGAATTCATTGTCGAATACATTCTTTTTCCTTTACAGTACTGTACTTATCTTTATTTTTTTGTATTATTCATTCAACTTTATTTTAAGGGTAAATTATTTAAGCCATAATTTGTGAAGAATACGTTAGTTTATAAACATTTTTATTATAATTTTAAGCCTAACGTAAATTGTATATTTAAAGACACATCTTACGACATGGTTAAGTTAGGTTAGGGTCAGGGTTAGTGTCCGAAAATCTGATTCTACTAGGACCTAGTGAAATCAGATTTTCGGCAAAGTATTAAGATACGCCAATCCCTTGAATGTATATACTGCGATTTTTCTGCGTAAAAAAAGTCATGGAGCTATTACAAAATCTAGAAATATGTTACAAAAAAACCGCGTAAGAAAATATGACGATTAAAATTTATATTATCCCTGATTTAATAGTGCTGTGGCATTCTAACACGTGCGAGATAATTCCCCCGACTTATTTGAATATGTCCCATAATAATTCGTAACAAATAGACCAACCCAACAACGGCCAAGTCACTCTACTCCAGGCGCATGAAACGTTTAGACGTTCCCTGAATTTCGCTCCGTCGAAAGATATCGTCGCCATCTTGTTGCGCTACACACGGATGTCGCCATGATGACTCTGGATATGTCATTTAGTTTTTCCCATGGAAAACTCATCAACTAGCCAATTAACAAAAAAGCTGACCACTACAATCGCTGACATTCTAGATGCAGATTCGGCCTTAATATCCCAGATGCGTCGTCACAAGGACCCTCAACCAGCTTCTTGTCGGGATCATTGGAGGAACACTCCACTGCAGATACTCTTAGCACTAGACTGTCATGAGTGCCGTAACTGCCAGGGATCACGCTCATATCTTTAATAACGAGCATTACCTAAAAGCTGTCTATAAATGTTGTTTTTCAATAAATATGTCAATGTATTATCCATAAACTGTGCATTTCACACTTGAGAGTAAAGGCTCACCATGGTCCAAGTCACGAATCCTTCTGTAATATTTACCACGTTTATCAAACTTTTACAGTAAGATTATAAAGACAGTATTTGTTAAAAAATACCAAATATATTAGAATTTTGTATATCATGTAGATATGACCAGATGCATTATCCAAAAACAAAAATACTTTAAAAAAGATTTTTTAATCATGTCTCTTCAATTATTTTTTTTTTCTAAAATTGCATTGCATCTTTTACAATACCAGTCCCAAGTTCACCTTTTTTACTCTAATTATTAAGAGACTGCCCTTTATTAAACCCTTCTGGCTATTCTATGTTCGTCCAAACATTTTTCTCCGGGTATATATTGTCATAGTTTACGGTTCTTTTGTATTAGTATTGACAGAATTTCTTGTGTGTATATTTTATCCAAATAGTCAGAGCTTTTTTTATAGATTATATATTTTGGTAAACTTTAAAAGTCTTCGTAATATTAAATACATTTTCACTTTTGTTTGTTTACGCAGTTTTTATAATATGTTGGTATTAAGTTAGTAAAAAAATAAATTAACGCCTGAAAAAATATAAAATGTACTTCTGGTGATTGCTTAATATCATATTTACCGTACTATATCTTTTATCTATTTGTTAGGTCATCGAACCAATACAATAAGTAAAAAATAAAAATATCAATAATCTCACCAATTTTACAAATTATATTATGATCACGATTTTAATTCCAAATCAGTAAGGTATTTGAGGTTAGGTATCTAAAAATTGCATTAAATATAACAAAAGTTGTAGAATAATATAATAGATAAACGTGTATATTTTTTTTTATTTAATAATATTATGGTATTTAGTAATATATATTTCTGTAGAATTTGTGTACTATAGATTTTTTAAATATTCTTATTAAAATATAAAAAAAACCCTACTCGATATTATAATCCCACTATTTCCATACTGATGAAAATGTGAATTATGGTCTATAAAATTTATATAAAATATTTCATGCGAAAAATATGTATAATCCCCGAAAAACACATTGATCTCAAAGCTCGGGGATCACATTGTCACGTTTCAACGCATCCACAGATTTTTTCAGTACAACTCGAACGTTACAATAATATTTATGTTTATTTGACAGCCAAATTTATAGCCATCTTTATGACTTTTCCATGATAATAAATTTTATTTCAAAATAAATAGTCCGTTACAGGTTCACGGGGGCAAATGTACAGGGCGGCTTTTTATGACCGCGCACCCCCTATCGCCATCATTAATCTTTAAGTGCTATTCAGACGTGCAAAAAAAGGTTTACGCGCAGATTCGGAGCGAGGAAGGCATAAAAAACGTAGATTTCTTTGATTTTCATTGACCGGCTGTCAATCCTAAAGCGGGCCGTATAATGACGCCGCGACCAAGAAAAATCCACGGCCCGAGAACAATCGAGAAGGAAACTAATGATCAATAGGGGGCTGTCAAATGCAAGAACTGCCTCAAAACAGCGCAAAAAAATTGTATCGCTCCCCGAGTGGAGGGGAGCATAGGGTGAGGCTTCGAAAAATGAAAATACCCCCGTGCTAATTGGCAATTATCTTTTTCCCGACGGATGCTTAACACAATGGCCGGACAGAGAATCGGATCGGCCATTGATTCGGACAGGGATTGCAATGAGGGGGAGCCGATGCGCGGGGAAAGCCCGTGAAACACTTGTTTTTCCTGGCGATGCAGATTTTCCACGCGAACAATGCAAAATACGCGGTTGAAAAAAAAACCTATTAGCGGAGCAAAGAGCGAACTGAACAAAGAGATCTTCTTTTATGAATACAGATAATATTTATGCAGACCGTACACACACACACATATTATGCAAATAAAAAAATAGGAAAACACTCATACAATGCAGTTATTGTAGTTATCTAACACATTTCAGCTGCAATCCGCTGAAATGTGTGCGCGCTGTTTAACCAGACGTTAACAAATAAAAGTTTAGCGCTTAACAAACATTGTACGGTTTCGTGTATCCCATACCTGTCTCCTCTCTATGATCCCGTGGGAAATTAATCTTAAATGTTTGCATTGTAGTTCGTATGTGCTTATCGGCACAGTATAGCCCGTATATCTAAGTAATGTATTTCATTGAATCTGATGAAATGGACCGTACCCCGTTATTACCGGCTTCATCTCACTTTAGGGAGATCAACAGATTGCATCTCGCTATAATTTTGAAAATATATCTCTAAACTTCTTATATAATATAAATATTGGATTTAAAACATTTTAATATATTAGACAAATATTATAAAACTAATAAAATGAAAATAAAACTTTGATAAAGTCTCTACTAGCGATATCCAGATTCCTAAAATAAAGAGGATTGATATTTATGCTGATGATACAGCAATCTTATTAAGACACTTCATTACTGCTTTTATATTATTATCTAAACAAAAATATAGAAGTTGTCTTTTGATATTGGCAGAAAATTGATCTTTTTTCTCAAAGCCCTGCTAAAATCTTAATAATACGCCCATGCCGTGGAATGACTAGAAAAACTACAAAGCCCCCCTAGCGGAATCAAGTGGCATCATCAATGATCAGCGCCACAGTCAAGGTGCTGACCCCCCCCTCTCTCTCTCTGTTCCCAGCGGTCGAAACGTTAAGACGTTAGTCGCCATCTTGTTGC
>JAGXCT010035492.1:52584-84139 GCA_022495035.1 Philopotamus ludificatus | reverse complement strand
TTTTAAGGGGTGGGAGTTCTTTATGGGAGGTTCTGAGGGATTTTGCAATTTGCCAAGAGATTTGTTATAGTCGTTTTCTTTATTATTAGAAGATAATTCCGAAATTTTATCGCACCATTTAGCGGAATTCAATTTTTGAAGTTCAAATATTAAAGATAAGTATGGGACTGTTCTTTTTGCCGTATTCTTTTGTCCATTTACTTTCTTTGGTAATATAAGATTCTAAAGTTTACCATTATCAAAACACCCAATTAAAATATTATCGGAGTATCAAATTCAATATATAATTCAGTATATCTGAGTTTTTAATTGCATATTAATGTTTTATACCATCATCATTTGCCAGCCACAAAGCTCCCACTCGCTGGGGGCATGGGCCTTACCAGACTTTCGAATGGCAGTCGAAGCCAAAGGAACCTGAGTCTCACACGCGACGTGAGGGCTTCCATTTCGTGTTCATACAGCGGGGACCCGAGCCGTCTCGGTATGCAGTTTTTGGTAAAGAGTTTCTCTCTCTTGGCTATTGCTGCCATTTGACGTACATCTTTTACCCTGTTAGTATCGGATTTTACCCTCTCGAGTGTGTCCAGGCAGGTAGGGGGTTGTTTGTCTCGGTATTCGTTTGTTCTCTTTTCTAAGACGTTATCTTATTAACACATACATATATATAGGTATACATAGGCAAGCGTATGCACATCTGTCCAAAACGAGTCTCAGGTAGCAAGTCGTAAGTGATTATTAGCCTTGTCGCGAATTAGCAATGCTTTCATCATGGGAAAGACCTCATCAGAATGAAAGTATCGCGACTAGACCAATTGTTCGTCAAAGGATTATGGTTTTTTTTCCAGGTCATTTATAAAAATACTATTTTTTGTTTTTTGATTAATACATTGCGCTGGTTTTTACTATAAAAAATATAAAAATCAACCTGGCATAATTTGAAATATTATTTAAAAATATATTTTTAAATTTTATTATTTTATATTTGAATACTATATTTTCACCTATATTTATTCTAAATTTCATAGTTCTAGCTCAAATGAAAAATAAGTTATAGATTAATTATCAAAATATATCATGATTTGATGCGTTACATCGTCCTCTGTATGGGAGAAAGAATGCCTTTTCTTATGAATCTGATATGAATTTCTTCTATGCCAACTGATGGGTGGTAGTATTTCTATGGCAACAATTTTCTTTTACTATTTTTAAAGTAAGAAACAATTTTTCTAAATGTAAATGTTACACCTCAATTTTGTCTTCAATGCATTAGTATAATTCTAAAAAATATTTCTTAATGTCGTCTATTTAATTTTTTGCATTAAATTATATTTAAAAATATATCATTTAATTTTAAGTATATTTTATGTATTTTTTTTGATGCAGAAATTCAAAATGAGTATGATATATTATCAAAAACACCTGTTAGAAACATCAAATGAAACATTTTACGACATTGCAAAGAATTGCAATATGTCAACAAAAATAATAGATGAGAGTTTCGACAGAATCCAAGAATGGTTCAGCAAACAACCGCACCTATCCAAAATAAAACTGGGTAAGATTCGAAATTACAAAAATAAATACTCCTAAATAAAAACTGAAATTACTAGTGGTATGCCTTGAACTAAATTAGATAAAACTTGCATAATATATAACATTTAATTAATAAAAAAAATACTTATATATTCATATTTAGTACATATTAAATACTTTTTTATTATTTCAGATATAGATATAACCAAAAGGTATTTAAAAAACTGTGATTGGAGCGTTGAGAAGGCTAAGGAAAAATTAAATAATCTCTACATTATGAAAGCGCGCATGCCTGAATTCTTTAGTAATAGAGATCCTTTAAGTGGCATAGTAGATGAAACATGTGAAATTTCGAATTATTGCATAATGCCTACAATGGCTCCTGAAAATGCAAGAATCATCATTTTAGGGTAACTAAGATTTAAATTAAAATAAATAAATTTTAAATAAAAATAACTAATCGAATTTATTATAATTATAATGGAATAATTCAAGATTAAACAACTATGATTCAAATTTATATAATCCTGTTAATTGTGCAAAATTTATGTATACAATTGGCGATATTAGATGTAAATTAGACAATAATGTCTCTGAAATAATTATTTTCGACGCTATCGATGCAAAAATAGGACATTTCATTAAGTTTATGCTCTTATTAAGGAACTCATTTTTGGACTGCAGGTATTAAATAAATTAATACAGAATCTTGTTATATAAACATTGCATACATAATTTTGATTGATTTCAGGGTTGCTATCCATTAAAGGTGAAGGGTATTCATGTTATAAACTTTCCACCTTTTGGTTATAGATTTTTAACTATTTGTAAATCAATTTTGAAAAAAAAAATAGCCGATAGAGTTTTTATTCATAGGAGTTACAAGGATTTGCATAAGGTTATATCGCCCGAATTGTTACCTAGCGATTATGAAGGATGCCAGAAATCTCTAAGAGATATTACATGTTAGTACATATAAACTTTATATGGTAAACATAATTTAATTATAATCTTTTGTTTTAAATTTTACCATATACAGTAAATTGGAAGAACGCTATTCGTTCCAATGAAATAAGAAATTGGTTGATGGATTTCGATAAAAATATCTCCGATGAATCACTACGCGTGAAGAAAGAAGAACCTTTAGATGAGAATTGTTCCATAGCTGGTACATTCAGAAGCCTAAATATTGATTAATCAATTGGAAAATAGTTATATTTATTATTATATACACAGTTATTTATTAAACTTACTATTTTTTTTTATTACGACGGTAATAAAAATTATACATTGAGTAAAAAATATGTTTGTTCAATTTTAATCAAATTATTTATACTATAATCTATATACTATGTACTGTTTAATCGTAAAATAAATTATTGTAACCTAGAACTTAGAAGTAAAAATAATTTCTACTCTACTGCTATGAGCAAGGCTATGCGTAATCAGAGTCCTAAACATTATTGGTTTTTTGCAGGTATTGTGTAATACTTCCGCATGTTTGAAAATTCTCAGTTGCTAGCTTAGTTTGAGTTGAGTCGGAAGTATCTTGAATAGTTGCTACTAGCTAACATTTAAATTTAACATTTGTTTTATCGTATATATTGAATATATTTCAAAAATTAGTTTGACACTTTTGTGTTTAAATTTTTAATATACAACTAAAATTATGGCTTTGAAAAGACATGAAATTTTATTGGGTGGATCTGACGATGATATTAAGTTAGTTTTGGATGAGTTTAACCTAACTGAAACTATGATGGAGGAGAGTGTTGAAAAAATCAAGACCTGGGTGAAAATGCAACCTCATCTATGCAACATAAAACTAGGTAAGAAAATATATAAATAATTAATAAATATAATTCAAAGGCAATATTGCTTACATTTTTATAAATATATTCTTAATAAATTAAATCTTTGCCATTAATAATTCAGAAAAAACCTTAATTGCAATTTAATTTAAAAAGTAATACTAAAAAATAGTTTTATATTATATAAATATTATAAATTGCGGTATACTTTTATTAGTTAATATATTAATATGAAAAAATATATTATAAATCATAATCTTCCATATTATTAGAAACCTTTTTTTAAGTTTTTCAAATTCTTTTTTGGGAAAAACTTTTCTGTTTTGAATCGAAATACTCGTTCAAGTGGTTGTCGACGTTTTTCTTAGTGTGCTCCGTGGATCTGAAGAGAAATTAATCGGAAAGACTGAAAATCTGATGAATATGTAGGGTGTGACAAAACCTCATAGTATAAATTCTGAATTTTATCAAAGATCACTCTTGCTTTATGAGGGCGTCCATTATCGTCGTGAAGTAAATTATTCCCTCTCTGTTTGATTTTTATTTTCTCATTTAATCTATACAATTGTTTGACAGTAAACATTTTACCCGGTTTTAATAAATAGTAATAAATTATGCACAAAATAACTTAATAATACCAGGTTTAGGGATCGGAATGCAAATTTGATTCGAAGAAAGCCATTGCGATTTGTGTCGATCATCGATTATGTAACGATCCATTTCTCATCTCCAGTTACAATCTTGTGTAAAAAGGGTCGAATTCTTTGTCTCGATAACAAAGAATTGGATGTGTTACCCCGCTATTTTTTGTTATCTTCGGTTAGTACATCTGTGATAATTTCTCGATGGTAAATCGAGGATCAGACTTGACCAAGGATCTCAATATGATTCAGATTCATCATTTATTATTATATTTCCAGATTTTAACCTTTGAAACCTAAAATGACACATACATCATGTCATAACTTCTTGATAAAAAATTAGAGACATTTCGGGTCCCTCAAAAAATTTATTCTATATTTAAAAAAAATCTTCTGGAAAGATTTCAGTAAAATGAAAAAACGGCATTCTATATTTATATCGTAAAATCATAATTATTATCATAAGATATTGTACAATATTCAGTCTTTGACACCTAACAAAAAAATTAAATGATTCTAATAATGGAGTCTCTTAATAAAATTAATATCCTTTTTAATTAAACATTTTATACTTAAGTTTTTTTTAAATGTATTTAAATCGATTTGTAGAAAGCTATCAATTTACAATATAATTTAATTACATTACAACAAAATTATCGAAGTTTTTCTTGATTTTATGAATAATTTGTAGATTGACAACGGATGAATTTAAAGTATGTGATATATCTCACATCTATTATACCCTGAACAACTCACTTCATCAGATCATTTTTTAATCGATATTTGTAATATCAAATCATTGTAAAAACAACGAAATTTTTTGATTTGTCCAATCTCTTTTTTGTTCCAGTGTTTGCCAACTTAGTGTTAAAAATATTATATAAAATAGCTAAGAATTTCGACATATGATCAATGTTAAAATCAGCACAAACACAATAACAATATATTCAGTTTTGAGTTGTTTTTCAAGGATTATAATGTATCACTAATCCAAAGTAATATTTTTTTTATATTTCAGAGGATAGTGCCGTGAGAAGATTTTTGTTGTGCAGTAATTTTCGCATGGAGAGAGCAAAGGAAAAACTTGAAAATTTATGCACGGTTAAAGCTCAGATTTCCGAGTTATTTTCTAATAGAGATACATCTAATCCTGAATTAATGAAGGGACTAGACATAGTTGATTGGTGCACTTTGCCAAAGAAGACACCAGAAAATTATAGAATATCAATTTTAGGGTAAGGAATTTAAAAAAATATATCTAAATTTAATAAAGTGTATATAGATGTAAAAATTATGTTATCATTTATTTTAAGATTTAATGAGCCTAATGCTGATTTATTTGATGTAAATATGGTTCTGAGGATCGGTTTTATGATTGGTGAATTAAGATTAACACATGATACACATTCTGGAGATATAATAATATATGATTGCAGCAATGTCACAGTGATGCACATTCTAAAAATAAGCCCGCTTATAAAACAATGCGCATTTATTATACAGGTATGTATACAATTATTATTTAATCATTTACAATAATTATGTTTGATTATATGTACATTCAATTTTAGGAATGTTATGGTGCGAAAATTAAGGGTATTCATATAATAAATTGTCCGAATTATGCACACAGTGCGATTTCAATATTACGTTCAGTGGTCAAAGAAAAAATTGCCAAACGAATATTTATTCATAAAACAATTGATGATCTTACGGCTATAATTCCAATAGATTTGCTTCCTGAAGATTTGGGAGGGAAACAAAAATCTAGAGATACTATAATTAGTAAGTAATATCATTTAAATATATATAAAAATTGATTTACAATATTAATGATTTGTAATATTTTTGTAGAAGAGTGGAAGAGTGCAATGGCTTCAAATGAATGGCGAGAATGGTTTTTGGAGTCAGAGAAAAATGTAGCAGATTTATCTAAAAAGCCAGTCAATTCTAATACTATAAGTGATTCTTATTTGGGAATACAAGGGAGTTTCAGAGCTTTAAACGTCGATTGATATTGTGAAATTTTATATATTGTCATTAGTATACGAGAGACTCGCTTAAAAATTAGCGACGTAATAAAATATTATTTCTAATTTTAAAAATTAACTGAAACAAAGAAATAAATTTATTTTAAACATATAATCCATGTATCTTTATACTGATAATGTTTAATGTTTAATTACATATAAAACATAGAATTACTATTTTAATACAGGTAAACCCCTTTCATTACAACCCCGGTGAGTACTGCTCGTTATATCGCAATCCTAAAAAAAAATATAAAAACTCGGTTAAAAAAACTCGCAAAGTAGTGACTTTAGAAAGGAAACTAAAAATTATTAAAATGATAGAGAATTGTGATAAATTCACAGTTGTTGAAATGGATTTCAAATTGGTTGTCTACAGTGCGATCAAACTTGCCTTACCTTTAAATGATTGGCGAAACGGTTAGTACAGACGTAAGCTGAAAAATATCCAATGAAGTTCCATGAAATTGCGGACATTGAAAATTATCCACTATTTTTTTTAATACTAGGGATTCTATCAAGCTTCCAAAGATAGTTAATTATATGCATCCGGAGAATTAATGTTGAAACCGTTGTTGATTTTTCAATCAAAAACTCAACGTGCCATGAAAGGTTATTCTAAAAACAATATACAGGCATTTTGGTCGTAAAGCTTAGATGTCACAACATTTATTGATGGACTGTTTTAAAACTTGTTTCCGCATAGCAATAAGAAAAATATTGCGACTATTTCTGGTGTTGGACAATGTACCGGGACTTCTGGAACTTTAGACGATGTGCACTGATTTTCCCGTTAATATTATATATTTACCTCCGAATACCACATCTTACAGCCTATGGATCAAGACACAATAGCAGCCTTCATATCCTAAAAACTGTTGGAGGTGATGCCATGCTAGTTTATTAGAAACAATTTTATTTAATGAAAGCTATCAAAAACATCAACTAAGCGTGGAATGAAATCACCAGTCATGTATGAAGGATGTTTGAACATGGTTGTTCAGAGAAATTGTTGGAATCCACTACAATTATAAAAATAATATTCAAAATTCCATCGAAGAGAGTCTTATAGCCGTATACGGGGCATCGAAGGTGCTTATGTAAATGATATTAAGACTGTGTTAAAATCATACGGCGAACCCTTAAGGAATGAAGAGCTGCAGGAAATAAACTGTAATGTCCCTAGAAAATGATGTCTCCGAACTTGTTCCCGTGCGAAAGTTAAATGTTAAATCCCTCGAAAAAAACCTTTCTCTGCACAATCAATGCATTGAGTTTTTAGAAGAGAACGATGAAGATCTGTACTATCGCCAAATTTTACATAATAAACGTAGAGGCCAAACAAGGAAATCTACATTCCTTTTTGCAACGCGGAACAAAACTTAAGAGTTATGAATTATTCAATAAATGCTTGTTTGTTATTATCAATGTTTATTATATTAATAAAATGTTTTTGCGAATCAAACAGTTTTGTTAAATCCCCCGTTGATCGCCAAATTTCGCTTTTCGCGACCTTGTCCAGAACGTATCCCTTAAGAACGGATTTGCCTAAAGTCGAAAACGGATTTTCCTGTAATTTAAATATGTTTTATTATAAGTTTGTTTATTACATTGATATTTCATTGATACACATACATGTAGATGTGTTTAGATTTTTTCCACGTGTGGGTATATGTATATTCCCATCTTGATGATTCAAAAGCTTTCAAGTTAGGTTTCTGAGATGATAGACCCTATTCCGTCGGGTCCCTTGGATGGAAAAATATTCTCATCAATTGGGGAACCCATCATAGCTTTCTTATCCCGCATGAGATATTGGTATTCAAAGAATGATACCTCTTTTTTCATATTTTCTTTGATGAAAATTGAAACGCATACTTTGGGGTAAATAGAAATTGTTCATGAAAGGCGCAAATTGTTATTTTAACATGCTGATCACGTTCGCAATATATTAAATATTTTCCAATCAAGTCTTTCCGGCTATACATAATTAGGAATCGTCCCTAGTTTTAAAAAAACGTTTCGTAGAATAATTTTAAACAATTTATAATAAATCAATTGAATTTGTTTAAATATTTTAAATTGTAGATAATAATATAAAATAAAAATATCTTTATATATGATAAAAAAATTGTCTAATTATTTAACAATATAAATAAAATTCAACCTAATAATCGAAAAGGGTATGACGATCTAATTTATAATCAGTATAGATTTAATATATTTTAAAACACAGTTATATACAGGTTTTGATTCCGGTTGACCTCGATTAAAATTCTAATTGAAGACCAGGAAAACAATTCATTCTTTTAAATCGTGTTATTGATAAAAAAAATATTTTTAAGACAAGATTTTATATATTATATTCTATATAAATATTTTTCTTTTGGGATACCAAATAATTTTAGTGAAAATGACTATAACTTTATATTAAGTTACTTAATAAACAAGACCAAGTGAAAGGAAAAAATTCCAAAGGTGATTTATTGTCTTGAGGTAAAATCCAATTGCGATTGCCAATCTTTGTTTTAATTAGTTTTTATTATAATAATTATTTACATAATATTTTTTATGATTGTGGATTAAGTATGCAATATATAAAATATTTTTCAAGAAGTCTTTTCTTGTTATATTGAGGCATGACTCGTGTCTCAAAATTACATATTTTTTCTGCGAAAATTACCCCATAATATATTTTCATTTAGCGTATCCTCGTTAAATCCCATTTTCTTTATTTTTCGAAAACCCTTATTGATAATTTTTCGTTCAATTTGCGTTATCTAAATTAAAAATGTTCAACGCAGCAATTTTTAAAGCAGACCACTCCGTTAAAATTAATATTTCGGGTCGAATACTCCTGCAAATCTGGTCGTAATCCAAATCGATGGGGTGAGGCCCCATCTTATTTAAATTTCAATCGTTACAGGTAAAAATTAGCTATAATAAATATTTTATTATGATTGAAAAACTCGCAGAAAATTTTTAAAAATGTTTCGAAGTAAAATTTTATAAAATCAATGCGTTGGACATTTTATTGATTCCATTTATTATTTATTGATATTTTAATTGATTTGTTTGTATTATTTTTGATTATTTGTAAGATGATAAACCGCCATAGATATAAACGTAGCTATTTGAGAAACTATTAAAAAAATATTTACAGAAAAATCTACATAATAATAAAATAATGAATTAATCTGTATATAAAACGTCATAGTGACCTCTAAAACCGGTTTAATTTAGCAGGAAAAATAGTTTGGTACCTAGTATATATCCATTTAATATTGAAAAGTCAGTCAAGCAATAGACACAACTGAAAACGCAGGTACAACATTTATATTAAAAACGAACTAAATATATTCTTAATTATTATAGAGATTTATGTGCATAATAAATTTAGTTTATTTCTAAAATATTCACAACTTCATAAAAATATCGACCGATTTCTAAAGTTAATTTATATTATAAGTTAATGAATTCTAATGAATAAGCTTTGAATAATTTAAATGGTTTTCATTTTATATTTTTACAAAATATCCTATAGTTTATATTGTAAAATATATTATTACAAATTATTTAATCGTACGTAAATTTATTTAACTCCGATATTTTCCTTGTTTCAATCAAAATAACAATGATTTATTATACATGATCTCATACATAGTTGCCATTGACAGTATATGTATATAATATTGGTTGAAAAAAATCTAATGTTACTAAAAGCCAGCTGGATAAAAAAATATATATATTTTCAGAGATCCTCAAAATGTCTAATGCATTAATTGATGAATATTTTATTAGTACCAATGAAAAACTTGAAGATTATATGCTTGAGTGCAATATTACAAAAAGAATGTTGGATGATAGTATCGAACAATTAAAGGCGTGGTTTAAAATGCAACCTCATCTGCCAAATGTCGAATTAAGTATATACTATTTTTTATTTTATTTTGACTTAAAAATATGTTGTTTATATATTTTTTTTTATTTTTAAGCTGATACGTACTACACGAAAGCATTGTGTTTCTCAAAATTCAGTATTGAAAAGGCAAAAAATAAACTTGAAAATTTATTCACGGCAAAAACGCTGACTCCTGAATTTTTTTCTGACACTAATCCTTTGGGGGATGAAGTTAAATTAATATGCATGAAATATTGTGACTGGGCAGTGTTGCCAAAATTAACTAAAACTAAAGAAAGAGTTGTTCTTGCAAAGTAATAGTTTGAGATTTTCAATAAAAAAATAGATAGATAAGATGTACATAACACTTAAATAAATTTTTATTACACATATTTTTATAGGTTTAAAATAACAGATGATACTTCATTATTTAATCCCGTTAAAGCATTCAAATATATATACATGGGATTTGAGTTGAGATTATCTTACGAGACATGCTTCAAGGATATATACGTATTAGATTGCGAACAAATGCGATTTGGATATGTTGTAAAATTTACTCCTACTTTCATGAAAACAAATCTTTTCATATGCAAGGTTTTTAAAGCATTTTTAAAGCATTCATATTTTATTCGATATTTATAAATAATATACATTTTTTTTTTTAGAATTGTTATGGAGCAAGAATACAAGGTATACATGTTATAAACATGCCAAGCTATTGTGCTCCTGTGTTTAATCTATTCAAAACTATCTTGTCGGGAAAATTAGCCAGTAGATTGTACATACACAACAATTTGGAAGATTTATATAAATATGTCGATAAAGATATATTACCACAGGAGTATGGCGGCAATTCAGGAAGCTACCAAATATTAAACGGTAATAAAATATTGTTTATAACCATAATAAATGTAAACTTGCTTAGAACCATCTAGTTTTTTAATTCCATTTTAAGAAAAAAAATAGTGAATGTGTCATAGAAAAAGTCCATCCATCATAATATTTATTTAAATATTAATGTGCATTTTAATCTTTTAAAAAATTAGTAATTTAATGATACAGGATCTATTAAATAAAATTGTTAAGTAAAAGTCCAACATCAAGGTCCTTCGTTTTTTTATTGAGTCACTCTGATAGCACAAAGACTCAAATTAACGTGTTTAGGAATTCTTTTTTTATTCTTGGCAAAAAAAAATCTTTTTATGATGAGTTATTACTTCATCTGCTAAAAATATACAGAATGTACTATTTTACTAACTAACGAGCAAAACAGGTTCCAGTAATTTACAATGCATCAATCCGAAAAAATCCACTATACACAAAAAAGGATCTTCTATATTATTAACGCTTATGTATTAAAAATATATACTTTAAGATAAGTCCTTATTTACAATTCGCCTTGAATAACAGGTTCCTACTAAAATAAAAGAGGTGCGCTGAAGTTACGCTGCCGATCGTTAATTTGCATTCTAACCATTTTAATAAACCGTAATATTAAATCAATTTCTACTTTTTCTTAATAAATTATTACCTTGACTAAACCCTGCCTTAACCAAGTAGAACTACAAAAAGCTAATAATAATGCTTAGGTGATATGGGTAAATTTTACGTATTTTATCCAAATATCTTCACAATTTCAAAATGTGGCATAAACACTTGTTACAAAATTAATTTTAACTTCCAAATTCACCCTAAGTATAATATTTTTTTCCTGTACCGTAAAAACAATATTGGTTGTATGCTTCCAAATGGATAAAGACTAAAGTTTTCATTTCAAAGTATCAAAAATCATTTAGATTTAAAGTACAGAGTGAAGCCTAAATTGTCGATTTTTTATCCTAAACTATTTTGCATATTATTATTGAAAGGCTTTAAAAGATATAACATATCTGCTATAAAATATATACTTATATAACAATAACTCAACAAAAATATTTCATCAACATCAACCCCACAGTAAAATTCTGAAACCCCTGCTGTAAACTATCAAAAACCAGTCCTCATCTTTAATATCAAATCACAATAATTCACAATCACATCTAATTTCAACACGGTTTTCATCAATATTTTTTTAAAACCTTCTGAGGTTTGTTAACCATTATTATGCCATATTTTTTTTATACAGGACCAATTAATATGCATATTGGGCAAGATTTATTCAAAAATTTATTGCGTAAAAAAAATATTGTAATATGCAGTTGTCTGAAGTAGAATGAAGCCCAAATTATGACAAAAGTATGGGATTTAGGGAGAATTCCTTTGACATTCCCATATTTTTGCAATTAATAATTGCCGAGCAATTGCACCAAAATAATTTAAACGTCTAGCAAAAAAATGATTTCAATTTTTTTATTTTTTCCACATGTAAAAGTTCGTGAAACGTTTCCATTAGCCAAAAATAAATTGGGCATGTATTACGACGATTAATTTATTTATTTTATTACGATTCTTGACCTCTCAACTTGATTCAATTGCGAATGTTGCGGAATCACGACAGTTGGACATTCCTATAGTTTTAATCAAACTTAAAATATATTTTTTCTAATAAATTACACTCGTTTTTTTAGAAAAACTGCAAACGATGATGGAACTCGATGAGTGCAGAGAAAAATTATTAGCCTCACAAAATTATAAATCAGATGAATCGAAGAGGCATCCGGACACGCGAGGAAAATTTGACGAAATGCTGGGTATCACTGGATCATTTAGAAAACTAGATATTGATTAAATATTATATCATGTTAACTATATATTATATTAATAAAAATATTCATCATTGATAAACGTGTGTTTTAAAATATCGTCATCTTCGTCAACATTTGGTTATAAACATCAAGGTTTTATATTCATATCTGCAAAATATATGTTATCTTATAAACAAATAGTATTTACACCTGTTCAGAGTTATACATTTGACGAATCAATTAGGTAAGAAATAAATTTGATATACATTGTTTAAAAAATATTTAATAAAATATTTTTATAATAGTTATGGCGATCAATAATTTTGTACAAGAATACTTTAGTAATGAAGAAAAACATTTGAATTCTTACATGCGGTAGTTTTATATTACAAAACCTATATTGAATAAATATAGAAACATGATAAAGAATAAAACTGCATTTGTCGGATTTACATCGCGGTATTAATATTATAATAATATGCATTTATAAAATAAAAATAATAATGATTTATTTCAGGCGATGCATTTTTTATAAGATCTTTGTTCTTTTTCAAATTAAGCATAGAAACAGCTTACCATTGAAAATAAATTTACTGCAAAATTAAAAGCATCGGATTTATTTAAATATGGATCCATTGAGCGATGGCAACGCAGACATAATGAAACATATTCAAGCAATTTTTTTTTACCAATACAAACCAAAAATAATAAAAGAATTTATATAACAAGGTAAAAACAATAATCCAATTAAATTTCATTACATTTTTATAGTTTATTGTAATATAAATATAGGTATGCAAATATAGCGTGGCCTTCATATTCTCCATATAAAGTTTTTAAAAACATTGATGATGTTTTATCATTCAGATGATATTCACATACTATTATCTTATATTTGATTCTAGATTTTTTTGGATCCAGAATCGCACCATGCATTTTCTAAACTACCTAGTTACTGTTTTCCACCAGAAAACATAACAAGATCATTTTTAAAAAATAAAATATCTGAAAGAATATTTATACATACAGACTTAAAATAAACACAAAAAAGATGATGATTTTTGCCTAAAATATGGTGGCACACCATAAACGATTGATCAATATAATAATATTAGTAATATTTCATCATATTTATCATCAAATTGTAATGTATGTATGATTTTTTTAATCATTTTAGATGATTTACTAAGACTTTTAAATACATCTAAAAAACTTTAAATCGCTGGATCATTCAGAACTTTGGATATCTATACATTGGACAAAATTTTCCATCTATCGTCTAATTTTTCCAATTTAATGCCATCATTGAATAAATAATTATAAATCAAATGGTATATATTTCAATCCAACTGAAATAATATTAAAAATTAACCAACGTCGTGGTTTGACATTAGGGAGAATTTTAGTGTAAGAGGAATTATATAATAATAGTATAATATTATATAATAATAATAGAGAAATTTTAGTGTAAGAGACTCATTCTCCTTGTATCTTTAGAATCTTTATGTGGTTAAATAGCGCATTTAAATTTTTCTGTCATGCCATCCATCCATCGTAGTTAAATAAATACAAAAAGTAATGATCTGATATATAATCTTCATAAAAATCACAGATTTATTTAAATTTAACCTCACAATAGATATTCAATTATTTGTTAAAGATTACAGTACATAACTGTATTTACATTTATGTTAAGTATTTAGACACGTATATCCAAGGTCCCTAGGACTAGTATAGATTAATTAGAACACCAACGCTCCCAAATGAAATATATTATTAGCACTTTTTTTTCGTAGTTGAATAATACATTAAAATATGAATTTAAACAAACGTGGAACATTTTTTTAAAATTATATATTACTTTTCTTATTGCAATATTTTTTAAACACAGTACAAAATTCATAGAATTAATCTTTTAATATCCAATACGTGAACATAACTTTTTTAATTAAAAAAAAAATGAATTACAATGAAGTACATAAGGTCATAACATATTTTATTTGCATTTTGCATTGATTATGTATATGTATATTTTTTTATAATGTCTCGACTTTAGAAATCGCCACCATTGACATCAAGTCGAATATCATACTAAAAGTAATTTGAAAACATTATTGTTTTATTTCGTATTGCTATTTTTTAACTTTATATAAATAAATAATTATATATAATAAATACAATTTCAAATTGTATGATATTTCTTCGGTATTCGTTGATAATTGTAGTGTTGTGGGTGAGTTAGTGGGTCTCTTTGGTAACGGGATGTTTTTTTTAATATTATTAACCCTAAAATAACAATAGCAGTGCAGTAGCGTACCCTCGAAAATCTCTGGGTATCTATGTCCATGTTTTTATATTTTTTATTCCATCACTAATTTTGACAAAGTTGTAACCATGTCTTTTACCCCATTATTTTATTTCTTTGAGTTTATCCATTTCTTTCAAAGTTTATTTTTTCTGTAAGTCATTCTTCCTCAATCTCGATTAGGTTTTGATTTGTAAATTTGTTAAATATGAGGGAAACATTTTTCAGCAGGTTTTAGGAATTTAAAAACATCAGAACAACCTATGCATTCGTTAAACACCCTCTTAATGCTTTGACAACAGATTTGAAATTTTATCCTATTTGGCATTGATATTATTAACTTTGAGATACAATTGCTGGATTTAAAAAATACTAGGAAATATGGAGCTCTGAATTTGAACGTCTTTGTGTTGATTTGTAAATATTGGAAAAGAACAAATGTGAGCTTAGTTTACAACACAAATGGTCTGCTTAGAAAGACCTGGAGAACAATGGCATGATCATCTTCAACGCCTGGAATAATATTCCTGACTCTTATGATCAGTTGAAAAATTCACGTTTGCTGTTATTTCGCTTGTCGGTTCTACACATTCATGCGAACAATCATTTTCAAGCATGAACTTTATCAAGAGTCAATTGAGAAGTCGACTTATTGATGAGAACCTGGAATCGTACCTAAATTTAAGAATAACAATATACAAACCTGACTTACTTAAACTTTACAAGGAGATGCAAAGACATTGTTTGCATTAAATATTTTTCGGTCATTGTCATGATTTAAATTTACGGATTCCTTAATCACATAATATTTTTTATCAAAGAATAAAATTGGTGTTTAGTACGAAATCAAGTTTTATTCAGTGTACCCGTAATTTAATTAATAAACAGATTTGGCTCTTAATTTTTTTTTAATCGTTGTAATGTACATATTTGGATCTTTGGCTAATAAGTTTGCCGACCACTGCCCTAAGCTAATATCGAAGTCGGTATGAGATCCTGGAATGTTGAATACTGACTGAAAGTAATGGGCAAAGGAGTCAGTAATTTGTTTGGAGCTACGTAATTCAAAATGCATGAGCTTAGTTACTGAGTTGTCTAATCGCTTTGTATTAAAATAACTAAAAGAATTAAAAGATTCTATCAAACGCTGCTCACATAACAACATATAATTACGATAGTCCCGATGGACCGCCGCCTTATATTCTCTTCGGAGGCGTAAGAATGCCTCACGGTCCTCAGGGTTAGCGGACCGTTTCCACGCTTTGTGGACAAGGTCCTTCCCTGTCACCAAAGAAATCGCTTTATTAGAAAACCATTAAGGAAATAGCCTTTTTAGATTTAAGTCGCATTTAAGCGGATGACACGAATCAAACACTCCATAAACAATGTCATAGAATGCTTGAGTTGCAAGTTCGGTTCATTGCATCCATACACTCTCCGCCATTTAGCTCTCTGTAAGCTAATAATAATGTATAATATGTTTAACATAATGTTTTAAGAGTTCGTTTTTTCTCTTTCTCTTTCTTGCAAGTGCTTAAATAAAATAATTCTAAAATAATACACTTTGAATTCGACTTTAGAATTCTCATGATATTGTGAGGATTATAAATAAACCACTTTTTTGTTTGAATATTATTTATTATGTTAAGTGTGCATGATGATTTGGAGCATTGTCAAACATTAATAATAATTTGGAAACTATTTTTAATATTATACGTGACAAATTAAATTTATTTTTAGGCATATTGAGATAAAAAAAAGTTACACAATATTTGACAAAAACTCAGAAATAAGTTTTTTTTATATATCTTGTAAGTCAACGAGATTTTATGTCAAGAACTGATTGAATATAAATTTCATTTATACGTATCTGAAACAACAATACAAATTATCTCATTATAATAACTCTATCCCACTCAAGTACCATACAACTGACTCTACGTACATGCTAAGAATCATTTTTTAAGCAATTCAAATAAAATTTGAATAATTTATCCAACAGACTTTTTATTAGACATTGAATACGCAATACATTCAGCATTACTATGCATTTTCTTATAATAAGTAATACATTACGTAAATCAAATTCGTATATATTTTACCATTGAGCCTCATTCCGGTTATTGTGCTCATAATAAACGGTCGTAAATACTGCCTCTCATTAATATAAAAATAAAATAAGTAAGTAACTTTTGTAATATCCAAACATTAGACAATAATTCTAATGAGCTGTTTAAATTTACAGATCTGAAAAAATGGTGGTTGATTATCAAAAAGAATTTTTTAACACTGACGATAATGTTTTATTGGAACATATGAAAAAAAACAACATTTCTCAGAAAATGATGGATAACAGCCTCGATCAGCTGACTTCATGGTTTAGTATGCAACCTCATCTTCCATCTTTAAATAAAGGTTAATTAAAATAATTATCATCTACATTGTAGTGTATAATATTTTTAAATAATTTATTACGTGTTTTAGATGATCCCAGACTTAGAAGAATATTAGGTATAAATGATTATAGCATTGAAAAGTGTAAGAAAAAAATGGAAAATTTATTCACGGCGAGATCCATGATGCCAGAATATTTTGTAGATCGAGATTTTAAACAGCCGGACGTCAAAAAATCTGCTGAAATTGTTGAAATTGTAATCATGCCCAAATTAACGCCGGAAAAGCATAGAATCGTAATCACGAGGTAATGCATTATTAATAATTGTATTTATATTTATTCGCTATAGATAGTGATATTAACTGCGTCTGGGATAAATTTCAGATTGACAAACGGGGATGTTGATTTATTTGACCCGATAATACTTCATAAGATAAATTTTATGTTAGCGGACTTTAGACTCTACCACGAAACTATTTTCGATGATGTTTATATATTAGATTTTTCACTAGCAACGATTCAACATGCAATCAAAATAAATCCTTCGTTTTTGAAGAGAGTAACGCACTTATCACAGGTATGTTTGAAAAAGTGTTTTATAATTATACAATATAATTAATGATCTATATATTTTGATATAGGAGTGCTATAATACCAAAATTAAATCTATTCACTTGTTAAATGTCCCAAGCTACATGCAAACTGTGATCAATCTTGGTAAGTCATTACTTAAAAAGAAAATTGCTGATAGAATTCAAACGCATCCGGGTATGGATACTTTGAATAAATATATACCTAAAGATTGTCTTCCGATAGAGTATGGTGGTACAGCAGGATCTATGAAAGAACACAAAGGTAAATTAATTTTTAAATGTTATATTAATTCCATTAAATTATTTTAAAACAGAGATTTTACAATTATAGAAAAGTTATTCAAATGTTTACAATCGGATGAATGGATAGAAAAATTTAAAACCCTCGCAAATGAAAAATCTGACGAATCTAAACGACCGGAAGGTTCTAAGAGAAATTTCGACTTTTCTGATGGCTGTGTGGACGGATCATTCAGAACACTAGATTTTGATTAATAATCTAAAAGATTTTTTTAAAACCATTTGGAAATTTTAAATATTCATTTTATTTTTCTGTGTTATTGGGTGTTGTATTTATAATTAATAAAGATTTTTAAATTATTACTTTATAAAATATCCGCATGTACCTTCTTATTAATCTTCAAACAAAATCATTGAAAATAATTAGAGAGAAAATTCACAGGTGTCACCTATAAATACATGGTGCGTATTAAAATATGTTATTAACAATTTTAACGAAAAAATACTCAATTACATGATTTTACATGTTTTTTTTTTAATTTTAAAATAACCATTATCATCTGCATATTTATTTGTTTAATAACTACGATGGATGTATGGCATAACAGAAAGAATTCAAAGCGCAATTCATTTAATTAAATATTCTTAAGATACAAGAGGAGTGATCTCTCACACTAATATTCCCCCCAGTGTCAAATCACGACACTGGTTAATTGTTAATAGTATTTGAGATGAATTGAAGTTTATATTATTGTTTTATAGTTATTTATACAACGAAGGATAGGTGGCATTAAATTAATTAGCTTTAGCGCGCCAAACCACCTACATAAATATTTTTATAAAACATGTAAAGGTAATGGGTCTCTTCCACATACATATCCCATACAGTGTTATAAAAAAATCTTTTTATATATTATTCAATCAGTCAACTTACATTATTAAAATAATATGTATGTTGTTAGTTAAAAGTATAACTCCTATATGTTTGCTCTGTATTGTTTTAATTTTAGTATATGTACTAATGCAGTGTTGTCCAACAGAAATCGTTAGTGTGCCGCATAAAAACAATTTATTAATTAATGTCGTATGTAATTCAACCTACCCCCCCCCCCCCGCCATAATTCAACCCACCTTTATGATTTAAAAATTTAGAGCTAAATGATATACAATTATTTATTTATTTACAATTTATTATTTTGTGTTTCGTACCTATTTAAGCATTTCTTTATTCTGTTTTGCATGTCGATTACACCCTTTTGCAAGTCTATTTCACCTTTTTGCAAATGAAATTCATTCTTTTGCAAATGAAATTAATATTTTTGCAAATGAAATTAGTCCTTTTGCAAATAAAATTAATATTTGTAGAAGGCTGAAAACTCCAAAAGCGCCGCAAACGAAACGAACTTGGCCGCATGCGGCCCGTGGGCCGCGTGTTGGACATCACTGTTCTAATGCTTAGGTGACATCTGCTGTTTTTTTAGTAAAAAGTATTGTTTTGTAAATTAGATATTTATTTAAATTGCTTTACGATTGATTTTCTATAAGGTTATATTTATAGAATATTACGGAATTATTTTAATAACAAATATAACCTTCAATATAACCTTTAACAATTTATATACTAATGGAATTTTAAATCAAAGACTAATATTATGTCAATGTTTATTTGTTAATAATTTAATAGCAGAAGAATAAATTCTGATAATTTCGCATCTAGTACCCTAACGGTATATATTTTCCGACCAAAAATGTTTGAAATAAAAATATTAGACAAACTATGAACTTAATTTACGAGCTATGATTAATGACATAAATGTTGACACGAAAGTTTTTAAAATAATATATTGTTTATTATATTTACTTTGACATATAATTATTAAATCCTGATGTATGTTTTCAAAATATTTATTTCCAAAATCCTCAATAATAATAGGTATCTTATTAAAATTTATGTAAATATTTTATTATGTTACAAAATCGTTTTACGTCGTAAACATAATGCGACCCTAATTGATTGCTGTTGAAATGCCAAGTGCCATATTTTAAATGACATTAAATCATTAGAAAATTACAATAATTTTATAAATATTTTAATTTGAATAATGTATTTGAATAGCAGGATTTTAAAAATATAAAATTAAAATTAAAAGTATGGCAAATTATTATTAATTAGCTTTATTGACTTTTTATACAAAAAAAGCATTTCGATAAAAAAAATATATTATTATATATTCTATCTATCTAATATATTCTATATTCAAATAGCGCAATTTTTTTGCAAAAAAATTCATATATAAGATTATACTATATTTGCGAAATTAGCCAATTAATATACTCGTGTGATTGAATCTCTTAAAAATATAGTTGAGTTTATCTCAATATAAAAATCTCATTATGTAAATTATGTTATTCTATTGCAAACTTGAATATTTACATATATTACGTATTAGATGTTAATATTAACAAACAATACCATTAGTATTTTCATACCACTACAACTAGTAAGTTGGATCTCTCACGATGAAGCTTCTGTAAGTCAGATTGAAATAATTGTATAAATAAATATAATACAATAATAATATTCAGGTTCTTATTCAACTCAAATATATAAAATATATACTTACTTCCACAAGTTATTATAAAAACAATTAAATAAATTTGTCATGAGATTTATTATATTTATATATATATATAATCTGTTAAAGTAGCATAATAAAACGCAAGACTATTAAATATATACAGTTTTCTTATAATAATTATGAATCAACACGGGTAGTCGGATCTAATGCAAATATCAAAATAATATTTGTTTATTTTGCAAGTTTTAGATTTTTAAATTTGTTTAATTTTCTATATGTCTATATATTTTATACACATAAATATATAGCGAGCACTAAAAAAACTATTACTAAATCTGTGTCAAAAATCTTGCACTGTTAAACAATAATATAAACATAATGTGCCAAAAACGACACATGGGAATAAAACAAATAATATTTTTAGACATTAAACTTCGTGTCAACTCGTTATGTCATCAATATAATTATTTTCATCTACGATTTTTGACGAAGAAGTGTTAGAAATACAGTACTTTTCCGATAATTCGGTCTAATGATAGAGAGGGACTGCAAAGATCTTTTAATATTTTTTTAAATACTTAAAATATACTTTACATTTTTTTAAATTTAATCCCCATTGGTCTATGTACTTCCAAAAGTGTCAACAGCAGTTGTGACTAATATGATTCATAATTTCATCATTTAATTTGGAACCAATCGTCAAAGATCTTTCAATCAATCCTAATCCAATCCTCCTTTTAGCTAATAATCAATAAGAAGATTTTTTGATTCTGCCCCTTTAAATTGTCTGGTTAGTTTAATTTGTTGATTTCTGATGCGCATCCAAACATTTTTCGAATCTTTTTTTTTTATGACCGGATTTTATCTGCATTTTGATAATTAATATAATGTGTATTTTAGCAACAATGAGTTGGAGCAAGATCTGCAAAAGAAATTTTTTAGAACCGACGACAAATTAATGACAAAATATATCGAAGATTTAAACATTTCGCAGGAATTTTTGACCTCCAGTCTTGATCAGCTGGAAAAGTGGTTTAATAATCAACCTTACTTACCAAATATCGACAGAGGTCAGTTGAATAATATACCAATCAAATTCCGTGTAAATCAGATGTGATATTTATAACTTCAATTTTAGATGATCCATTTATTCTTCGCATTTTATACGGATCCTTGTTCAGTGTGGAGAAGACCAAAACCAAACTTGAAAATCTGTTCACAGCCAGGTCCCTCAAACCGGAATTCTTCGACAAGCGCGATCCATGCAGCATCGGAACATTGAATATCATGAGTTGTGTTGAATGGGCAATTTTGCCAAAAGTTACCAAAGAAGGATGTAGAATTACTACCCTGAGGTTAGTACGTGTCTATAATATATTTGATAATTATTCAAATGAACTTGCTTGGTATTTCTAAATATTTAAATAAAATAACACATAAAAAGTAAAATGAACATATCGATTTTTTTTAATTGCGAAAATCATAATAAATTATTCACAATGATAGCATAACTTAATTCAAATATGGTATAAGACATTTGAATTATTTATAAAGAAGAGCTTTACGATTCCATGCAAATTCTTTAATTCACATTTTAAATTTCGCCTAGAATCTTGCTCACCCTGAAATAACACAAGCATCACAACATCGATATTTTCATTTAAAATTAGTAATATGGCAAGTGTACAAATATATTATTAAATGAGGTTACACGTTTCTTAGAAAAAACGCATACTCGCAGAAATTTTCGCCGTAGAATTGTCACAAAAAGAAAACCTCTTACTGTGAGATAGTATGTTTCCTTAGACCCAGTTCTTCCAGGTGCGAGCCTATGAAGAAATGCTTTTAGTATCTTAGTCAGTATTATTTGTGTCGAAGTATGATTTTCCTGGCCAGGTTGACACGCCTCCTCAACTTCTCCTTCTTAATACAACTCCTTAGAAACCTAATCTCTCCTCCGAGTCATAGACCGTAGTGGCACGTTCGGTTGAAAGCATTTCCAAAATTAAGCAACTGTATTAGACTTTCGCTTAGACTTGCGATGTTAAAGAAAAATCCGTTGTTCGGTGATAACACTAGCGGGCTAAACCTCATCTGGAATACCTCGCCAATTATCGTTGTTCTTGATGTGTTCTGTAGACGTCGGCAAATCGAACGATGACGACGTGTATGAGATTGGATTATTGACTAGATTAGTAAGCTCACTATAAAATAAAACAAGGAATGAGCATCCACATTTTTTCACACAAAAAAACACTTTAAGTTATATATATATTTTTATTTATGACGAAGTGCATATTTCTGTCAATACTTCGTCATGTGTTTAATCAAATATGTGCGGCCGAATAGGTGCTAAAAATAATTTACGGAATCCATATTTAGACTAGCTACATAGAAAAAAAAGTGTAAGATTAGTGTAAATATTATCAATGAAAGAAAAAAGAAAATTCGCGTCGAAATTCTATCATTCTTGCTAAAACTAGGTATTATTTTTAAAAAACAACATATTTTTATTAAATTATATATTATCCCTGTGAATGTGTTACAGTTTGTTTCTTCATTAACAGTTTTTTCTGATGCAAAAAAAGAAGAAAGGCAGACTTTACGTTCTCTAGGTTTTTTATATTTTTTTGTCTAAAAATTGTTTTAGAACAGGAAACAATTTAAAATCCGATGGAGCGAGATCCAAAGAATAAGGTAGATATACTAGTAACTCCCTCTCAAAGTCCCAAATATTTTTGATGGAGTCTCGCGTTGAAATCTAAACATCGCTTTTTCTGGATGCAATCTAATTCAAGTTTGGCAATGTTTGGTAATGTTATCCTTGATCCATGTGTCTTTGGTAATGCAATTTCTCTGGTTATAAAATTTTTCTATAACCAATATACCGATCGCCTCGACAACATCATAGTGAGAAAAGTTTGGGCCAACTCTAAAATCGTACTCCATAAGTTGTACGAGTTACGTTTCGAAAACGGTATCTTCCCCGATTGTTGGAAACTCGGACTTTTAACGTGCATTCCAAAAGCAAAATGTGACAAACCCCTTTCAGACCCCAAAGCCTATAGGCCAATCACTCTCTTGCCGGCATTTGGCAAAGTGCTTGGAGAGAATCATCGCATCTAAACTTTCTGAGTTCTTTACTAAAAATGAACCACTGTCCGACCGACAATTTGGATTTATGCCGGGACGTTCTACAGAAGATGCCATTCATACGATTCTCTCCCATGTAAATGCATCCAAATGCAAATACGCAATGGCTGTCTTTGTAGATTTCAAGGCGCTTTTGATAACGCCTGGTGGCCAATGATACTTGCCAAACTTAGGGTTCGGGGTATCCCAGATAACTTATACAGCCTTACACAAAGCTACTTTTGTAACCGTAGCGTACTTTTTCAAGCTGGTTGCTCGGTCATTCGTCGACCAACTTCAATTGGGTGCCCGCAAGGGTCTGTGATGGGACCATTGTTGTGGAATGTCCTCTGTGACGACTTACTAAAAAATAGTTTACCAATAGACTGTCACATTATTGCGTATGCCGATGACATTACCTTAGTTGTCGAGGCTGGTTCTCGAGTCTTGCTGGAGAGCAAAGCCCATATCGCACTGAAAGCCATTTCAGAATGGGGCCAAGCCAATCGGCTTTCATTCGCTCCAAACAAGACTGAGCCAATCCTCCTCAAGGGTCGACTCAGTCCTTCTCGTCCTCCCCATTTTGCATTCAATAACAAGAAGGCTCGAATGTCTCCATCAGTACACTACCTGGGAGTATTGCTCGATGAACAAGGTCACGTTTTGTTTCATGCGAGAGGTGCGGTTGACAAAGCTACAGCCGCGTTTTACCACATTTCTCGCATCGCGTCTAATACATGGGGTGTAGGTTACAAATCGCGGTTATTTGCCTATAATTCCATCTTCTGTGGGATTGTAGGGTAAGCAGCTGGATGCTAGACGCATCACTGTTCGTTGGCACATATTATTAGAATCCTCTTGTCGGGGCAGCGCTCGCCCCTCTTTAATCTCACTCGCGCTTATCGCACTTCTTCAACTTCACTGTTAATTATTGCTGGCGTCCTTCGCTCAACCTTGAAATCAGCCAGGGCCGTCAGTTTTTGCTTAAAAAAAAACAGTCCTGTTGTCGTCGGCGCCACTACAATTTGTCCAATCGAGGGCTAATCTGTGGCAACTTTAAAATCACGCGTCCGCGAATCGGCTCTTGATCAGTGGCAGGAGAGGAGAAATTCCTCCCCCTAAAGGCGGACCACCTATCTCTTATTTCGCGATATCAGAGCCAGGCTTAACTGTAGCTGGTTCTTCCCAGACTTCTGGGTCAGTCAATTCCTGACTGGTCACGGTAATTGTACCCAGGATGAAGCGGTAATTTCAAAGCTAAACTTAAAGAGTTTAACCTTGTAGCATCTCCACATTGCTGGTGTGGGCACGTCTGTCAAGATTACAGTCCGTGCGGCATTTCTTCAGCGAGTCTTCCAGTGGAGGGCACTATTGGACACATGGATCTGGTCGGCAGTGTAATTTGCTACAGGGCATTTGTTCGCCTTGCATCGACTTTCGGAGAGTTGTGAAAAGCTACTTTTCCTCTCCCTTCTCCCCTTTCTTGAAAAAGACTACCATTATATTTTTACATCACGCGTTTCAAGAAAAAAACTTTTGCACCGATTGAACCGGCCCCAAACCGGTATATGCGGTGTGGGTGGATGGCAAGGATGGAACTGTGTCGGACCGGTCTGACACAGCTTCATCCTGGGTACAAAAGTATAACCAATATATGTATGAACAATAATGTTTCTATTTCATTATAAAAATACATTAATTTCCGCAAATATTGGCAATACAATCACTATTTTTAAACTATTTTGAATGTTTTGGATCAAAGCTACTACAAATGCATATGTATATTTTTCAGGTTGAAAAGTTCCGACGTTAATAAATACATCCCGCTTGAAAGTTTCAAACTTATGCTTGCATTAGTAGACTTGCGAATGCATTACGACACAACATTCAACGATGTGATTATTGTTGATATGTGTAATACGCAATTTGGACATTGCCTCAAACTTAACCCTTTAATCTTAAGGAATGTTATAACCATTATAAAGGTAAAAAAAAATAACAATTCAAAAATCAAGACGTATTTTTATGCAAAAAATTATTACAGAACTGTTATGTCAATAAAGTAAAAGCTATTCATATCATAAATTTACCGACGCATGGTACAAATCTAATCAAAGTGATAAAAAAGATTATCAGCAATAAAATCGGTGATAGATTGAATATCTATGATACTCTTGAAGATTTACATAAAGTAATACCGGTGGAATATTTACCGGTGGAATTGGGAGGAACAGCCGGAAGCATTTGCGAATATTCAGGTAAATGTGTATACAGTGAAATCCCGAATCTACGTTTTTCCCCTAATTACGTTTTTTTTAACCTTCCCTTAAAAAATGTAAACACGGGGTTTCACTTTATTAAAATTTGTGTATTTATATTTTAATCTTTATTTTTTTATCAACAGATAACTTATACAAAGCATTACAGTCAAAAATATGGAGAACGGTGTTAATCGATATTGTGAAGCAAAAAACAAACGAATCACTGAGACCTATTGATCAACAGCAAAAAATCAATGATTTGTTTGGCATCGATGGTTCATTCAGAAAATTAGATATAGATTAATTATAATAAATTGTTTTTAATGTATTTCACATTTAATTTTAAATAAATTTTATGAAATATATGCATTGTTGTGAATTTTGACACGTTTGTTATAATTCAGTATTCATCACAAGCAATATTAAATATCTACAAAATAAATAAAATCATAGCTCATTCATATATTCAATCTCGAAGTATACGGATGTTTAACTTTTACTGTCAAAATTGTAAGTCAATTTAATAATTTAAATTTTTCATCAATTAAATTGAATAGTTGTTATAGATCAGTATGGATCTAGAATATCAAAAATCGCTGTTCGATACCAACGGAGATGAAATTATAAATCATATGAAAAAATTAAATATATCGCAGCGAGTTTTGGATGAAAGCCTGAACCTTCTAGAAATTTGGTTTAAATTACAACCGCATTTACCTAATATTAGCAAAGGTATATTATTATTAAATTAAAATTCATTTTAATTATAAATGTATTACTCAATTATTATTTACGTAGATGATACGCTTATGATTAAATATTTATACATGACGTCATTCAGTGTCGAGAAGACTAAAGCGAAATTAGAAAACCTTTTTACTGCAAGATCAATAACTTCGGATTTTTTTACTAATCGCGATCCATTGAGCGAAGCGTCTGTGGGCATCATGAAATGTCTACAGTGGGTCATAATGCCGAAAGTCAGCAAGAATAATCATAGGATCATACTTGTGAGGTTTCCGAATGATCTTGTCGAGCTCTACGATCCGATGGAGAGTTTTAGAGTAGCATGTATGCTCCTGGACATGCGGCTGCGGTATGATACCAATTTCAATGACGTCTATATTGCTGATTTGTGCAATATGCGTCTAGGACATGTTCTTAAATTGAGTCCTGTCCTTGTCAAAAATATACTACTGATATGTCAGGTATTATTACAATAATTTATTTATTTATATTTTATTTAATATTTATATCTAATTACGCGTATGACTTATAGAATTGTTATATAAGCAGAATTGTTTCATTACATACCGTTAATTTACCACAATACGCTATAAGTTTGATTAAATTGACTAAGTCTTTGCTGAAGAAGAAGATTGCTGAAAGATTTTTTGTACATGACAATTTGGATAGTTTGTATAAACATGTGCCACGCGATGAACTGCCCATTGAACTTGGAGGAAAAGCCGAAAGCTGTGCTGATGTCTCAGGTTATTATTTTTTTTATTTACATCCATATGAACCAAACTATGTGTCATAGAAATGGCCGCTTTAATTTTCATTTAAATGATATTTGAATGCATTTTATTTTATTAAAAAGCCTAACAAGACGTCAAGTTGTCATTTTTTTACATATAATAAGATTTTTCAGCAATTGCTGTGAGGGGGTTAGTTTTTCGTACAAGTAAACATTTCAGTGTATGTAATTTCAGGTTGCTGTGTAAATTGTTTCTTTTCTATAAAAAAATCATAATTACATGCAAGTTCTTGATAAATGAAATGGCATACTTTTGAAGTTATATAGATGTATATGTCTATATTTTCAATTTTTTGTATTCCAATACCGATCTGGAGAAAAATTGCAACCGAGTATTTAAGCATAATTTTTTTGGAAATATTTCACGAGTTTTTCCAGTTCTTTCAAAACTCTTTCTTGAAACCTACTCTTTCGCAATCGCAGTCAAGTATCGGTTTGTGAATTCTTTAACATCGTTTTCCAAAAACTGAATTACGTCTTTATTGTCAACTTACATATTTAACAAATTGTACAATAATTTTGGCTAATATCCCTTTTAGTTTCTCATCACTAGTTAAATTCGTTTTGTTATTATAAAGTTTTAAGAGTTCGCTACATATGCCATTCATATTCATTTAATTGCATGATTAATGTCGTAATTTTTCTTAACATTCTTTGTTTTTGTAATGTTTGGGAAAAAGTGAAATTTCAAAACTCAGGGAATATTTAACAACAACCTAAATAAAATCGTATTTTTTTCTTTACATCGTAATTACGAATGGTCAATCGAAGTCGAAGTGGTCGTAAGTCGAAAGCTTTCTATAACGTTATTTTTCTTCTAAAGGAGATATATTCAAACTCGATTTTTTTTTAATTTCGAAATTTTAAAGATATTTAACAAAAAATTCCTTTATTTATTTTTATTATTTTATTAAAAATGTTGATTGCTGATTTTTATTTTAATTTATGCAAATTTTCTGATTTACATGGTAAATAAGTTATTGTTTTTGTCCAATTTAGAAAAATATTAGGTTATCACTTTTTTACCCGACAAGTATGTCCTTAAAATAACCTATTTTTCATGTCAACTTTATACGGTAACATCTGTAACATATCCTTGTTAGAAAAAAGAAAATCAACCCAAGTTTTTTCATCAACAATGGATTTTTTTATTACCTAATAAATCCTGAAGTTTGCTCTTAAATCATTGATATTATATTAAAAATGTTTGTTTTTTATCGTTTGACGATATAATTAATTGTTTATGTATTAGTGTTTATATACTTAATATGAAAGGTTTTACGTACCACCGATTGAGTATAGCTGGTGTCTGAACGTTATGCTGTAAATTGTTTATAATATATATTATATTTTTAGAAAAATTATATGAAGCAATACGGTCTAACTTGTGGCGAAAACGATTTGTCGAGATGAACGAAATAAAATCAGACGAATCGAAAAGACCAGAGAGCAGCAAATCCAGTCTAAGCGAAGATTTCGGAATAATTGGATCATTCAGAAAATTAGACATTGATTAAATATATATATATATATATACTTTTTTTAAATAATCAATCGGATACGTCAAAATAGAACATCGATTTTATATGAAATTTTCCTCACGAGTCGACGAAATCCGCAAATATTTGCTTTGATCGTAATGTTTATTTAAATAAATTTGAAATTTAAAAGGTTACATAAATAAAACAAAAATCTTTGTATACCAAATGTAATGTCTATTTATTTAAATGCATACAAAATAAGATACGTGTAACAAAACAAAATTATAACAAAAACATCACAAACAACAATAAAATAATCTGCACCTAAATATTATCATTATTTAAACCTAAATATTTATTACTATAGTTTTGGTAACATGACACCGTTGTAAAGGAGGAGATAAATCTCAAACTCCCCGATATATGTAACTAATTATACAATACAATAGAACTAGACTAATTATCATAAAAAATAAAAATATTAATACGACTAATTTATTATTAAATACACATATTTAAAATAATTAGGAGAAAAATTTATTAGAACCAAAATAAAGGGATAGAAAAATTGATCTTATCTACGATTTTGCAGCTGACATTTTCTTCAGTGCTCTGCGTCTTATATTTTCGGTGGTCTTAGTCACTAACCATACTGCAGCTGGAGAACATATAGACTCCAAAGTCGAAATGACGCCGTATAGAAGGTCATGTGGTCCATATCCGGTAGATCTGACCGATTTTCCACATGTAGCCAGAGCCGATGCGACGTAATCGTCTGGAGTCGGAGCCATCCACGTGGCGCGATGCACTTTTAGCATTTTGGTAGCCACGGGTCCAGGAATGATGCTCTGAACTATGATGCCTTTCTTTTCATAAGTATGAGCCAGATCAATCGACAGCTTATCAACGTAGATCTGCGAATTAAGTTACGTTGAAAATATTTTTATTTTTAATTTAAAAACACTTTGATTGTATAAATACCTTGCTAGCTGCATATACTGCATATAATGGTGAAGGCATATGTGCAGCAAGTGACGATATATTTATGACAACTCCCTTTCTGCGATCCACCATTCCTGGCATTACAATCGAGCACATCTTGGTCACGGACACAACATTTGCTTTGATGATGTCATCGTACAGTTGTCTGATTAAAAACATAAAATACATATATTATTATCGTGCGATTTTATTGCTGCATCCATTTTGCAGCTAGTCGTATTTCGAATTGCACGATACATTTGGGTGCCATTTTAAAAAGCTTTGACTCTAAATATACAAAGTTTCAGCGGCCGAAACAAAAGAACTTATCTGGACGACAGTCTCCTATGAAATATTAATGGAAAAGTTCCATTCAACGTTTTCAGCCGAGCGCACCGCTGGAAATTATTCAGACACATAATATGACAAAATGGTAGCGGGGCGAGCGTTTTATTAAATAAAAATTCGGTCGATCCGTCTTTTAATGCTTCTAATGCCCTCATTCATTACGGGGAAATGGGGCTTTGTTCTCGCGACTTAATTGCCGAAATTGTTCATTTTTTTTCGCAGAGATCTCATCAAAGGAACAACTATTTGTGTTATTTTTTATTATTTTTTTTGATAATTTTCATCGGCGCCGCATAAAATTCCATTCCGTATATGTAATCCTTTGTTAAAACATTGTTGTAAAGCCACGTTTAAGGAAATTTCGGGGAATTCCTTTGAATGCGTACGTGCCGGTTACGAGACACAAAATGTGTTTCAGTAGGCCTGGATAAATTACAGCGTAGTGGCCCTTATCACGATTTCTATATATGTGAATATTAGGTTGGTACGCAAATAATTACGACTACTGCATTTAAAATTCAATTATATTTATTTATCTCGGAATCAATGCGGAGTTTATCGTAAATTTAAAAATATGATTGAGTATGGAAACAGTAATTAGGTTTTATAGACCTTAAATAATGAGTTATTCAAGTCATGGAATAGAAGACACATGCAGCTAACGTAGAGATCAAGAAAATAATTGATTGCATTGAAAAATGCATAGCAATTTATACGATTATATCAAACAGGAACCACGACCATCGCACGTCATACTGACCTACCACATACAATAATTGTACATAGATTTAAGCGCTTCTTACTTCTTATTCTCAGTATTTTGTTTCATCCTGCTGCGCTATTTACCTTACTCATTTCTACTCTCCGACCTGCTTGGCCATGGCCCTACCTTTAAGCCGCTCAATAAAAATTTGCCAGATCAACGTAGAACGGCTAATTACTGCAATATCAGATTACCTCTCCAGATTGACGACGGAACAAAGCATGGATATCATCGTATAGTCCCTGGCGGGTTCCTCGCCGCAGGGCCGGCGTGCCCTGGGAAGGAAGACCCTAACCTGTTGACTAACTAATAACTGCTTAGGACTTAAAGC